>CM071866.1:39239875-39254137 GCA_036759665.1 Gynandropsis gynandra
GGACGAGTACAAACTTGAGCATACATTAGACTCCCTACACAAGATGCATAAGGAATCTTCTGCATCTCTTGCCTTTCGAGATGAGTCTTAGGGCACTAATTGAGACTAAACTTATCTCCTTTAGAGATAGGGGTACCTCCTGGCTTGCATTCTTGCATGTCAAATCTTTTCAAGATTTTATTGATATAATTCCTTTGTGATAACTTCAGAGTTCTTTGTGATCTATCACGCAATAACTCAATTCCTAATACAAAGGAGGCTTCACCAAGATCTTTCATTTGAAAATGTTTTGATAGAAATTTTTTGGTTGCGTTCAGCATGCCTATATCATTAGTTGCCAACAAAATATCATCAACATACAAAACCAGAAATATAATTTTACTCCCACTGAACTTAAGATATACACAATCATCAACGACATTCACTTGGAAACCAAATGAGAGAATGACTTGATGGAACTTGTGATACCATTGACGAGATGCTTGCTTAAGCCCATAGATGGATTTCTTTAATTTGCAAACCATATATCCACTTACTCCCTATAACCCTTTTTCCTTCAATATTCTGAACCAACTCCCATGTTTGATTCTTCCGAAGAGAATTCATTTCTTCTTCCATGGCTCTTTTCCATTGATGCCAATGTTTAATTCCTTTTGCTTCTTGATAACTCTTTGGCTCTTCTATTTCCAACACACTTGAAGAAACATATGCAAATTCCACGATATCTGCTTCTTCATATCTTGAAGGAATTTTAATGTTTCTTCTAGGTCTATCTCTTGCAAGCTTATAGTCCTTTAGCACTACCTGATCATCAGTTTCAACCTCTTGATTTTCCTCAAAATCATCCTCTGAAATATCAGTTGTTGGTTCTTCATCTGTAAGATCCAACTTACTTTTAGCGCTTGCCTGACTTTTAAGTGCACTTACCTGACCTCCCAGTGTTGTGGCTTCACCTTGGATCTCGGTTCTTTGAACTGAATCCTTTACAAAAAAAATGGCAATTTTACCATCTCTGTCATCTCTATTTTCCTTGCATTTACCTCAGATTTCTCTTTCTCCATTTCTGAAACATCTTTGAACATTAGATCTTCGTTGAAGATAACATTCCTGCCGATTACAACCTTGCCTTCCTTATGCAGCCATACCTTGTATCCTTTAGTTCCAAAAGGATAGCCAATGAAGAAACCTTGCTTTGCTCTGGACTGAGTCTTTCCTTGATCACTGTAAACATAAGCTACACAGCCAAATTTCTTTAAATGTTTGTAGCCTACTAACCTGCCAGTCCATTTTCTTTGCGGTATATCACATCCTATAGCCGTTGATGGTGATTTGTTGATGAGATACACTGACGTTGCAGCTGCTTCTGCCCAGAAACTCTGTGGTAAACCAGATTCATTAAGGAGACATCTTACCTTCTCCATAATCGTTCTATTCATTCGTTCAGCCACTCCATTTTGTTGTGGAGTGTACACACATGTTCTATGCCTTTGAATGCCTTCATCCTTACAGAATCTGTCAAATCTTTGATTGCAGAATTCCAATCCATTGTTTGTCCTTAGAGTTTTGATCCTCTTACTTGTCTGATTTTCAATCAACATTTTCCATTCCACAAATTTATCAAACACCTCATCCTTTCTTTTAAGAAAATATATCCAGACTCTTCCTGTATAATCGTCTATAAAGGTCGTGAAATATTGATAACCAGACTGAGAAAATGGGATGTTAGATGACCCCCATAAATCTGAATGTACATATTCTAAAACATCCTTAGAATTGTGCTTCCTTACTCCAAAGGACAACCTGTGTGCTTTTCCCATCACACATGCCTCACATAATGTCATCGTTGAGATGTTTTCACCTTCAATCATTCCCTCTTTTACAAGAGTATCCATCCCCTTCTAACTCATATGTCCAAGCCTGCTGTGCCACAGTGTGGTTTGATCTTTCTCAGTAGAGACTTGATTGCCTTCACCTTGAATGGTTTGACCGTGCAGAACGTAAAGTCCATCCTTGAGTTCTCCTCTCAATATTGTTCTGCATCCCTTGATAATCTTCAATGTCCCATGTTGAGACTTGTACCAGCAACCCTGTCCTTCCAAAACACCAAGAGATATTAAATTTCTCTTTAGTTCTGGGATATACCTGACATGGGTTAGAGTGATAGTAGATCCATCATGTGATGTTAAATGGATCTTCCCTATTCCTTTTATCTCGCATGCTGAGTTGTTTCCCATCTTCACTTTGCCACACTTCTGTTCTTAAAGTTCTGTGAACCATTCTTTACGTGGTGACATGTGATATGTGCAACCAGAATCGAGTATCCACTGATCATCAATATCCTGCTCCACTGCTGACAATGAATCCAGTTCTATAACTGAAAGAACCTCCATGTCTATGACATTTCCTTTCACTACAGCAGCTTCTCCTCTTTCTTCTGAAACTTCTTTATGATATTTCTTCCTAGCGTTACATTCTTTCTTGAAATGTCCACGCTTCCCACAGAACCAGCAATCTGCCTTCTCCCTGGATTTAGAGCGAGACCTGCCTTTCTTGCTGCCACGTTGATGACTATCCCGTTTCTCTGACCTGCCCCTGACTATCAAACCTTCGGCATTAGATTTGTAATTCTTGCCTTGTGAAATCAGCTCCAGTTCTTTAGAACGAGCTGCTGCTTTCACCTCTTCAGGTGTAATGGTTGTTCTGGAATATTTCAGAACTTCCCTAAGCTGTTCATATGGTGTCGGTAATGAATTCAGAAGGTACACAGCTTGGTACTCTTCTTCAACCTTAACTTGAAGGTTCTGCAAATCTGATAACATTTTCTGAAATACATCAAGATTTTACTCCATTGTCTTACTTTCATCCATCTTGGACCCTGATAGTCGTTGCATTAGATACATCCTGTTTGGGAGTGATTGCTCAAGAAACTGTTTCTCCAACAGATTCCACAATCCATAAGCTGTCTTTTCTTGAATCACCTTTCTCAAAATCTGATCTGATAAGTAGAGAACAATCAAGTTTCGAACTCTTCTACTTCTTTCAGCTCTGGATATTTGAGCTTGTTCCCTGTTATCCTTTTCTTGGATTCTTGATCCTTGTTCGGTTAATATTGAAGCTATACCTGCAGACTCCATCATTGATCCTGATTCTACTCCTGAAATCGAGGATCTTTTTGGTGTCTTGAGCTCATCTTTGAGTTCTTCTTCTGCATCCATGTCCCACGTTGCGGGATCATCTGTTAGAGCTTCATGTAACCCCATGATTTCGAGACTGATAAGAATCTTTTCTTTCCACAACACAAAATCTCCTTTACCGTCAAACTTCTCCACATCTAATTTCTGCATTGCTGCCATTGAATCTTGAAACTTTAAACTTCTTGATTTTCTGCTTACCTTCTTCTGAACCTTGAGCTCTGCTTCGTTCTCCCTGGTTTAGAACCAATAGCTCTGATACCAATTGTTACAATTCGAATGAATCTTTCCGAGCTCAAATACAAGATTTGAGAAAATCCCTAAGCTAAATTTGAGTAGTGTGTGAGAAAGAGAGTAGAGAGAGAGATTGAACACAGTTATTTACGAGTTCGATTAAATCGTTGATTCAATCTACGTCTCGGGGAAAGAAAAGGGATTGATTCTTTAGAGTGTTTGTTTTTCGGTTACAAAAGAAAGAGAGAAAATATGTGAACGAAGAAGATGATCCTGAGCTGTGCTCTCTTTGATCTGTTTCGATCTTTGCCATATTTATAGGCTTTCCCTCAACATTTCACCTGTTCCAATATTAGCCTCTTAAATCTGTAGTTTGCTTAATAGCCCGATTTTAATCCAGTAAGTGCACTTAAAACCCAGAGTCTTTTCTCTACCAAATACACTTAACCCAACAAGTGCACTTAAAACACCAGAGTCTTTTCTCTGCATCAAGTACACTTAATCCAGCCAAGAACTAGATTACATGACATCAGTTACAACCAATGTGTCTCAAAAGTTTAGTGTAGCAATCCATTTGGTGTTTAGTTTTTGCAAAAACCTCAAAACCCATGAAATTGAAATCCAAAAATTAGACTAAATCTATAATTGGATCGTTAGAAAAGGCTTCCGCCGCCTACAATTGTACAGGTAAATTATATATGCATAGGTTGAGATGTAACATAGTGGTATTGTTTTATTAAAAATGATCTCAGCGAAGATAACTTATTATGAAAAACCATTGGCCTTGATGTTGAATATATTGATGACAGAAGCCTCTGCTGTGGGACACCTCTAAATAAAATATGACTACAGAACTTATCGTTCTCCTAATAATATCAAACTACGTAGCAAATAAACACAATGCTGAATCAGATTGAACCTAACAAGTGTCACGTTTCCGTTTAATGGCACACTTCGAAATGCCATAGTTTTCATAAAAGTAGTAGTTTAGTCTTCTGAAAATTTTCACTACTGAAGGTAAGATAGTTTGTGCATAACGACCATTCTTCTGAGCGTATATTGTGAGTGGAAGGCGCAAGCGGGAAACCCTTGTGTCGCCTCGTTTGGCTGGAGTTGCAGTGGCGTCTGTAAGTCGGTTGAGAGAATGCTAGAAGTTCACCAACTTTGCGGGGAAGACAATGGAGCAATCTGGCACACCAGTTTCTAAATTAAGAACTTTTTTCTACTTTTTTCATTTTATTCTCAGATGCATTTTTAATGTATAGTTCAGTTCGTGTGCCATTCGTTTAGCATTGCAATGTCGATGTCAGAAGATTGGAGTTATGTTTTAAATCTTGAAATAAGTTATTATAAAATCTTGCATTACATGAGTGAATTACGAAAGCGACCAACTATACACTGATCGGGTACTACTAAGATTAAAATATAACAGAATATGAAAGGCCCCTGAGAATCAATCCACATATAAAGGAAAGAAGCGATAGTTATCGAAGAGTCGAATTATTCAAAATTCCACAACGCATTCACGTAACGAATCAAGAAAATCCAAGAAACCAAATTGTTCCCAAGAGAAAATAAAGAATCGATCAAGAAGCGATCATGGTCTCGAAGCAATGAAGACCATCGAGCTCCGGCGTAAACCGCGGAGCCTTCTGCAGCAAATGTGTGTTCGTATTTTCAAACTATGTATGAGCAGCTGGACGACCCGAGACGCCGAGACGCCGAGACAAAGACTGGATGGAGCAGCTGGAAGACCCGAGACGCCGAGACGCCGAGACAAAGAATGGATGGAGCAGCTGGACGACCCGAGACGCTGAGACGTCGGGCAGCTGGAAGACCTGAAGACGCCGAGACGTCGAGACGCTGAGATGCCAAGACAAAGACACCGAGACTCGAGACGCTGAAATATGAAGAGCCGAGACGCGAAGACAAAGACGCCGAGACCCAAGACGTTGAAATGCGAAGAGACGAGACGCGAAATGTGAAGACCTGAGACGTGGAATGCAAGACCTGAGACTCGAGACGCGAGGTGCAAGATCAAGATCGAGACGCGACCCGAAGACATAACCGGAGACTCGAGACGCGAGGAGCAAGATCAAGAACGAGACGCGACCCAGGCAATCCGGGACGCGACTCGGAACGACTTATTCTTTTCATTTTATTTTACCCGCCAAAAGTTTGTTAAAAGTTAGTTGAGGACAAAGTCTATAAAACCTCAGCATGTAACCAAAAATAAAAATAGAGAATTGTTTCATTTTACATTCTTGATCTTCTTCTTTGTTCTTTAGTTTTTCCCGGAAAACTTTTTCAGGTTTTCTTGATCGGTTTTGATATGGTATCAGAGCGCAAAATCACGTTTCCGTTCCAATTGATTCTTACTCCTTGATTCTCTATTCTTTTGGATTACAATTCAGTTTTTTCTTGAAGTTACAAAATGCCACCTAGAAATACAGATTCGTATGATAATCCGTATCATCTTGGATCAAATGATCAGATGAACATGCTAATTGTTTCTGATAGACTTACAGGTCATGAAGACTTTAATTCCTGGAAACGTTCAATCACCATGGCGTTAAATGGTAGAAATAAATTCTGTTTTGTAGACGGATCACTTCTAAAGCCAGATGCAGGGCATGCAGATGCTACAGCATGGTCAAGATGCAATGATGTGGTATGTTCTTGGATTCTTGCAGCAGTTTCAAAAGATATTGCTGCAAGTTGTTTATACATCAATACAGCTCATGAAATGTGGACAAATATTGTGGAAAGATTTCACTAGAATAATGCTCCAAAATTATACAATATAGAACAATCTTTACAAAATATACGTCAAGGATCATTATCAGTTTCTGCCAATTTTACTAAGCTGCTTACAGTATGGGAAGATCTCAAGGCTGCACAAATTTCTCCTATCTGCACATGTGGAAATTGTTCTTGTGGAGTTGACAAACGTTGGTATGAACTGTTTGAAAGAAGTTTTGTTATCAAGTTTCTATTTGGATTAAATGACAGTTTTGATGTAACAAGAGGACAGATTTTACTAATGGATCCTCTACCAAACTTGAAAAAGACTTTTAATCTAGTGCTGCAACATGAGCAACAGAAGTTGGTCAAGCCTACTGTAGTTTCAGAGTCTGCAGTTTATCAGACCTCACATGCCATTTCTCATGATCAAGATTCTGTTACACATGTTGCTGCAATCACTGGAGGCCAATACAGGCCAAGAGCACCTCCACCTCTCTGTACTCACTGTGGTAAGTATGGTCACACAGTCAACAAATGTTACAAACTGCATGGTTTTCCACCGGGATATGGACAATCTCAGGTTCCTAGATCTTTTAATCAAGGATCTAGACCAGTATATTCAAATCCTCAAAATCAATTCTCTTCTAGACCTCCATTTCATAAGAGAAATAATCAGACACCAGGTATGATTGCAAGTGTAGTTACAGAAACAAATAAAACAGATCAGTCTTCTTTACCAATTGATATAAGTCAGATATCACAAGAACAACTTCAGCAAATCTACACTCAAATTGGAGCTAAACTACGGTTCAATGGACCTACCATCACTGAAAATGGAGCTACTGAAACATCCACTTCATCTGGTATACATTCTTACATTTCCTATGTCATATGTTTTTCACTGCATCATACTTGGCCTACTGATCCTTATAAAGATGATTGGATAGTTGACTCTGGAGCTAGCACTCATGTTTGTTCAAATAAATCATTATTCAGTAACATGTCTGCAATTGATCCTACATTAGTGAAGTTTCCAAATGGTAATAGTGTTATCATCAACATTTCTGGTACTGTCAAACTGTCTGAGTCCATCATTCTGACCAATGTGCTTTATATACCTTCCCTTTCTTTCAATATACTGAGCGTCAGTGCTCTGTTCCAAACACATAAATACACCTTTTTATTTACTTCTGAATCTTGCCTTATTCAGGACCATACTCAGGGGATGATTGGGAAGGCTAATCTCATTAATGGACTCTACATTCTGAGAAACACTTTTTCTATTCACTCTTGCCATACTCTGCATGCTAATACATCCCTTTGGCATCAGAGACTTGGTCATCCATCTTTACCAAGAATAAAGACTATTTCTAAAGAACTTTCTCTCAATAAAGCAACAGATCTTTCTCATTGTAAAATATGTCATCTAGCAAAACAAAAACGCTTACCTTTTGTATTCAATAATAACATCTCTGATTCACCTTTTGACCTAGTTCATTTAGATATTTGGGGTCCTTTTTCCATAGAATCAGTAGATGGTTACAAGTATTTTCTTACCATTGTTGATGATAACACTAGGAACACATGGTTATATTTGTTGAAACAAAAATCTGATGTCCACAGATTATTTCCTGAGTTTATTCAGTTTGTTGAAACTCAATTTAAGACTAGAATAAAGGCTGTACGTTCAGATAATGCTCCTGAACTCATTTTCAATGATTTGTTTAAAGCAAAGGTCATACAACATTATTTCTCATGTGTTAATACTCCACAGCAAAATTCAGTTGTTGAAAGAAAACATCAGCATATTTTGAATGTGGCCCGGGCTTTGATGTTTCAGTCTAACCTTTCTTTGTCTTACGGGAGTGATTGTATTAGAACTGTAGTGTTCTTGATCAACAGAATGCCTTCTCCTTTGCTTACCAACAAAACACCATATGAGATGCTTCATGGAAAGAAACCAGATTACAGTAGACTAAGGGTGTTTGGCTGTTTATGCTATTGTTCTACTTTACCTCAGACCAGACACAAGTTCAGTCCAAGAGCAAGATCAATGGTATTTATTGGCTATCCCTCTGGATATAAAGGTTATAAATTGCTGGATATTGAGACAAATGAAATAGTTATTTCTAGAAATGTGGAGTTTCATGAAGATATGTTTCCTTTGAAGCTAGGTTCAGACACTTTACCTGTTTCTGTTACAGATCTTTTTCCACAGACTATTCTCCCTCTCCCAATCCCTCCTCCCACCCCAGAATCAGAAAATAATCACACCACAGACACCATCACCACTAGACCACAAAGAACCCTTAAAACCCCTTCATATCTTCAAGATTATCATTGCTATCTTTTTCAACACCAAACTGCACCCAACACATCTACATCTACCTTCCATCCTTTGTCTTCTGTCCTATCTTACACAAAATTATCACCAAATTACAGAACATACATTTTCAATATTACCTCAAATGCTGAACCTAGATCTTTTAAGGAAGCTATCTTATCCACAGAATGGAAATATGCTATGAATTCTGAACTTACAGCTTTACAAAAATCAGGAACCTGGTCTATAGTTTCATTGCCATCTGATAAAAAGGCAGTAGGGTGTAAATGGATATATAAAATAAAAAGACTTGCAGATGGCTCTATAACAAGATACAAAGCTCGTTTGGTGGCCAAAGGTTATACACAGCAAGAAGGTGTTGATTATATTGATACTTTTTCACCAGTTGCTAAACTTGTGACAGTTAAGTTGCTTTTAGCACTTGCAGCAACACAGAATTGGAGTTTAAGTCAAATGGATGTTACAAATGCATTCCTACATGGGGATCTTGATGAAGATATATACATGACTTTACCACCTGGTTACACTCCATCATCAGGTGAGATTCTTCCAATAAAACCTGTTTGTAAACTTCACAGGTCTATATATGGTAGGTTTACTGGTCTATGTAGATGATATTGTGATTGCAAGTAACAATGACACGGCAGTCATGGAAGTAAAGAATTTTTTGAAACAACAATTCAATATCAAGGATCTTGGATCACTGAAATATTTTTTAGGCTTGGAGATAGCAAGGTCATCATCTGGCATTTCAGTCTGTCAGAGGAAGTATTGTTTGGACTTACTTTCTGATACAGGATTAATTGGATGCAAACCTGTATCTGTTCCAATAGATCCAAATGTTCAATTGACACAGGACTCAGGAGAATATAATCCTACCTCAGGAGAATTACTGGATAATCCTACAAGTTACAGAGCTCTTGTAGGAAAACTGTTATACTTGACAATCACAAGACCTGACATTACATATGCAGTTCATAAACTAAGTCAATTCTTATCTAAACCTACTTCAGATCATTATAAAGCAGCTCAACGTGTGGTCCATTATCTGAAAACCAATCCAGGACAAGGCTTGTTTTATTCTGCACAATCTGAATTACGGCTGAATGGCTTTGCTGATGCTGATTGGGCAGCATGCAAAGATTCAAGACGATCTGTCTCTGGTTTCTGTGTTTTTCTAGGTGATTCACTCATTTCATGGAAAGCTAAGAAACAATCTATTGTTTCTCATAGTAGCACTGAAGCTGAATACCGTTCCTTAGCAAATGTCACTTGTGAGCTACTCTGGCTCGGTTATCTACTTCAAGATCTTCATGTCACAGTTACTGGTCCTGCTAATCTTTATTGTGATAACCAATCCAATATATACATCGCAACAAATCCAGTTTTCCATGAAAGGACAAAACACATAGAAGTCGCTTGTCATTTCATCCGGGAGAAGCTCAAGACTAGTTCACTCAATCTCATGCATATCAAGACACAATACCAGTTAGCGGATTTATTTACAAAAGTGGTACAAGTGTTTTTAATTTTTTATTGTCTAAACTTCATATTTCAAGTCTGTTTCAGACTTGAAGGGGGGGTATCAGACTATGTATGAGCAGCTGGACGACCCGAGACGCCGAGACAAAGACTGGATGGAGCAGCTGGAAGACCCGAGACGCCGAGACGCCGAGAAGCTGGACGACCCGAGACGCGGAGACGTCGGGCAGCTGGAAGACCTGAAGACGCCGAGACGTCGAGACGCTGAGATGCCAAGACAAAGACACCGAGACTCGAGACGCTAAAATATGAAGAGCCGAGACGCGAAGACAAAGACGCCGAGACCCGAGACGCTGAAATGCGAAGAGACGAGACGCGAAATGTGAAGACCCGAGACGCGGGATGCAAGACTTGAGACTCGAGACGCGAGGTGCAAGATCAAGATCGAGACGCGACCCGAAGACATAACCGGAGACTCGAGACGCGAGGAGCAAGATCAAGAACGAGACGCGACCCAGGCAATCCGGGACGCGACTCGGAACGACTTATTCTTTTCATTTTATTTTACCCGCCAAAAGTTTGTTAAAAGTTAGTTGAGGACAAAGTCTATAAAACCTCAGCATGTAACCTAAAATAAAAATAGAGAATTGTTTCATTTTACATTCTTGATCTTCTTCTTTGTTCTTTAGTTTTTCCCGTAAAACTTTTTCAGGTTTTCTTGATCGGTTTTGATACGTATCGATCGCTTTCTCCGTCTTCTGCATCGCGGCCTGATCGACAGAAGCTGCAGCTTTTTGTTCAGAGAAGCCGTGAGTCGGTTTGGCAGGACAAGACGCAGACGCGGAAACAGACGTAACTTTCTTGGCCATGAGCTTGGCACATAAGGCATCAAACACGCCAAACATCGAATTCATGATCGAACACAGAACCAGGGCAAGAATCTAAACGCAGGGGATAGATGTGAAAGCGTAGACGTGAAAATCAAGTTGGAGTTTTTGTTGTTCTTGTACTTAGTAGCTCATGAATAAAATTGATGAAGTCATGAGCTTAGTACATTCTTCTATTCTTAGTATTGTGCAAACTAGAATTAAAATTGATATGAACAAATATGGTTTTGATCAGTATTGATGTTTTTGATCAGTATTGATGTTTTTACTCTCTATTTTGAGTGAAAGAATGATAGCTGATTTCTGAAAATTTCACTGCATAATACTTAGTATTCTTAGATGCTTAATACATATATACGATTGTCCTTTTCAGCAAAATATTAAAACGCTTAACAACATCTGACACAAGGAATCTTTTTGTGCCATTTTTAAGTCCGTTATAACCTCCAATTTTGTTACTCCTTTGCTCATCCCGGTTTTGCCCTTGTTCCCCCCGTGCATGTGCTGCTGTCTTTGTTATGGATGGAGTCAATAACCGGGCTTCAATTGATCGTGGGCTTCTTCACGCTGGGCCACGTCCAAAAGCTTCCGGGCCTGCTTGCTGATGGGCTTGACTCGTGCAGCCCGGTCCACAATCAGCTCCTCTTCATCCCTCTCGAGCTTCAGAACACCAGAAACTTCTCCCGCAGCTCCCTTCGACTTGTCGCCTTCGAGCCAGACAGCAACCTCAGTCTCCCTCCTGTCTGGTCGAGGCGCGACACCAAGCTTCCGTCGCAGCTCGCAGAACCTCCCCGGCGGCAACGGCTTCGTGAGGATGTCGGCCATCTGCTCCTCCCCGCGAACATACCGTAAGTCCACCCTGCCTTCTGCCTGCGCCTCTTTAACAACGTGAAATCGAATTTTTATATGTTTAGTGCGTCGATGGTCTATCGGATTTTTACCGATAGCAATAGCGGTTGTATTGTCACAGTAAATCGGAACTCCGCCGTTTGTCTGAAACCCTAACTCCCGAAACAACCTAGAAAGCCATGTAGCATGATTCGTAGCAGCGCTTAGGGCCATATACTCAGCTTCGACGGTCGATTGTGCACAATCGACTGCTTCTGAGTCTCCCAACTAAAAACCGAGCTTCCGATGGTAAAACAGAACCCACTGGTACTACGCATATCAATTAGGTTACCAGCTAGGTCTGAGTCTGCGTATCCAACCAGTTCCGAGTGTTCAACCCTTTCAAATTTCAAGCCATAGTCTCGTGTCTCTTTAATGTACCGTAGGACTCGTTTAGCATTTTGTAAACTTCGTACTGTCGGTTTTTTATTGCTTCTTGACAGGTACGAAGCCGCGAAGGCCAGGTCCAGCCGTGTAGCAGCTAGGTATAAAATACCTCCAACCATACTCCAGTATTCCGAATGCAAGGTAAGTTCTTCGCCGTCTTCAGTTTCCTTGCAATTCAAAGTCAAGGGGGTATTTACCCCCTTTAAGTCCAACATGCCAAACTTCGAAAGAAGTTGGGTCGCATATTTCTCTTGACCCAGAAATATGCCATCCTTAAAACTCTTAACTTCAAAGCCTGAGAAAATCTTTAAAGAATCCAAATCGCTCATCTCAAATGCTGAGCTTAGCTTGGCCTTAAAATCCTTAATCAAACTGTAACAACTCCCTGATAGAATTATGTCATCGACATATAAACATATCACAAGAATGTTACCTTCCTTAACTTGCACGTACATTGCTGCGTCGCAATAGCTCCTCGTACACCCTTCTCTTAGGAAAAACTTGTCAATTTTGCTATACCAGGCCCTCGGTGCCTGTTTCAAACCGTAGAGTGCCTTATTAAGTCGTAAAACCTTATGTTCAAACCCAGTTACCTCATATCCGGGTGGCTGCTCTACGTACACCTCTTCTTCAATTTCCCCGTTCAAAAATGCCGACTTGACATCCATCTGATGAAGCGGCCAAGCTTTATGTGCTGCCACGGCTATCAAGGTACGAATTGTATCGTGCCTTGATACCGGGGCAAATGTCTCGCCATAATCCAACCCGTAAGTTTGTGTAAAACCCCGAGCTACCAATCTCGCTTTATATTTCTGGATCTTCCCCTCTACGTCCGTCTTTACCTTATAAATCCATTTGACCCCTATCACTTTCTGATTAGCAGGTCTGTCCGTTAAATACCACGTCTCGTTTTTGTGTAACATTTGCATCTCTGTGTCCATTGCCTCCTTCCATTCTGGGTGCTTTAGGGCCTCTTCATACGAAGTAGGTTCTATTGTAGCCAAGTAACAACCCTCATCTGGTTGAAAACCCTCTGTTTCTTCCGTAGTACGGTATAGATCACTTAGGCGTCGTGTTCTATGTATTTCTCGGGATGACTCACTGGAACTCCCAGTGATGTATTCCTGAGATGTAGGTGTATTAGATAATGAGAATTGCAGAGGTGTACCTGGGGGTGTACTCCTCATGCTACTCTCACCATCCCTCACTCTAGACTGTCCTGAAGTGCCTCCAACTTCGACCAAAGGTGTAGATACTCCCTCCAGGTCTCTAGAACTAAGCGGGTTCGGAAAAACCATAGTATTAGGAACTTCCTTCCCCTTCTCCTTCGTATTCCAATCCCAGCCTTTTTCTTCGTCAAAGATAACGTCTCTAGTTACTTCAACTTTTCCCGTCTCAATTACATACACCCTATAGCCCTTGCTTTGACTACTATACCCCACAAAAACACCAACTTGCGACTTGTCGTCCAGTTTCCCACGTTTCTGTGCTGGTACCAACTTGTAGCATAGACACCCAAAGATGCGTAGATGTCCGATAGAGGGCTTATGCCCACTCCAGACTTCCAAGGGAGTCTTATCCTCTAGTGCCCTTGTAGGCAATCGATTTTGTATGTAGGCTGAAGTAAACACTCCCTCTGCCCAAAATTTATTAGGCATACTCTTGTCCTTCAGCATACATCTCATCATTTCCATGAGAGTGCGATTTTGTCGTTCAGCCACTCCATTCTGCTGTGGCGTATATGCCACAGTTAGCTCTCTTTCTATTCCCTTGTCCGCCAAATAATCTGAGAATTATTTCGAATTGAACTCAGTCCCTCTATCCGACCTCATTTTCTTAATCTTCTTCTCCATTTGATTCTCCACTTGTGTTGCAAATTTTCTGAATATTGCGAACACGTCTGACTTGAGTCGCAAGAAATACACCCAAGTCATGTGGGAGTGATCATCTGTAAATGTTAACAGATAGATACTCCCATCAAGTGACGGTGTGTCCATTGGTCCACACAAATCTGTGTGGATAATTCCCAGTATCTGTTTTGCCTTATACTCCGAATGCTTAGGGATTTCAGTCCTGTGTTGTTTTCCCTTAGCACACCCTTCAC
>CM071866.1:39274408-39296329 GCA_036759665.1 Gynandropsis gynandra
GCCAGCAAATCAAACTCTCTTGAGACTGAAATTTGGTTGAAATGTCTTGCAAGAGCTCCCCATACACCAATGGATGTTTTGATTCCAACGATTAATCCAAAGACATCTTCAGTCAAGGTTCCACATATCCATGACTTGACAAGATTGTCTGTTTTCTTCCAAGAAATATATTGTGGGTTTTGAATCTGGTTTTCTGCACCATCATTTGTAACTGTGATGGTTTGTGATGGAACAGGAGTTTCTCCTGTGATGAATCCGAGTAGGTCTTGTGACTCTAACAGGGATTCGATTTGGATTTTCCATATGAGGTAGTTTGTGTTGGATAATTTGAGGGTGATAAAATTGGATATGTTGACATGAACTGGAAATGGAAAGGGCTCTTGCTCTTCCATTGGAAATTCAAGAAAAAATAATGCCTAACCGAGGCTCTGATACCATAAAAGCTTAAAGAAAATGAAAAGAGTTGTGAGAAAACATTTGAATGAATATTTCAGAGGCTTTGAATAAACATTTCAGATTGTATTTCAGCTTAATGAATCCGAGTACATATGCTAGGTTCTTATACAATTTTGTGAAGCAAAAGACAAAATATTCCCAACGGCTATTTTCCCTATAATATTCCGTGACAATGGCGTTGTAACAGTCTCTGACATCTGACAGTTTGTCAGATAACGGTTGTCCTTTTGTGCGTGTGAGTTTGTGCAGGTTTTGTTGCAGGTGCTTGATGCAGACGACACGGCATCCTTTCGTACAACGACCCGCAGTTGTGGCGTCTCGGGACTTCGGTGTTGAGATGATCCGAGACAAGGTGCCTCGGCGTCTCGAGACTGCAATGACTCGAGGCTGCAATGCTGAGAGGTCTTGAGCCGCGTTGCCTGTGATGACGACTCGAGACAAGGAGCCTTGGCGTCTCGAGGCCGCAGTGTTCCAAGGTTGCAGTGGCGAGACGTCTCGAGTCGCTCTGTCTGTGGTGACGACTCGAGACAAGGTGCATTGGCGTCTCGGGTTGGCAGTGACCCGAAGGCATGATGTTGCGACGACTCGAGTCGCGTTATCTTCGTGTCTCGAGGTTGCGATGTCTCGGGTCGCAACTTTCTAGCATCTTGAGAGTACCGGGACGCGAGGTCATGGGGTTGTGGCGTCTCGGGTCGCAGTGTCCAGGCGTCTTGGTTTTGCAACTTGTCTGCGTTCTGCGACCGCGACCTGTTGTCATATGAGGGCCGCGTCCTGGTGAGTTGTGACGACCTGTGATCACGTTCTTGGTGTGTCATGCTTACATGTATAAGTTCTAAATACCTAACTTACCGGACAAAGTGTCAAATTCCTTTTCAAAAATAGTTTTAGTGAAGATATCAACAAACTAAATCCAAATACAAATGTGTCTAGAAGTGTTAATGGTGTTGAGACTGACACAAAAAAGAGACAATCGATTTTAATGGGATTTGTACAATCACCAAACATTGAATTTGATCTACTGTGCAAATTGCTTGAATATCATAGTAAAGCCACATCGGATAAGAAAAAAAGACGAGTTCCTAAAGCAAGGGCGAGAAGTTGCAGATGTTTTCTGAGAATTGTAAAGGCTACTGTTAACATGAGGAGATCCATTTGAGATTGAGTTAGAACCAAGTACTGCTTCGATATCTAAGCCTCTATATCGGATGGAACTAGAGGAAATGATAGAGTTGAGGAAAAAAATAGATGAGTTTCTTGAGAAGGTATTTATACGACCAAGTACATCACAACGAGTGCACCGGTCTTCTTTGTAAAAAAAATGAAAGTTTCAGACTGTGCATTGACTATCGGGCCCTAAATAGAGTCGCTATCAAGAATCATTATCCACTACCAAGATGAGTTGTTGAATCAATTACGATGTATTTGGTTCTCAAAGACAGATCTAGCATCGGGATATGATCCGATTTCAATTGTAGAAGGAGACATTAGGAAGATCACATTTTAAACTCGGTATGGGAATTACAAATTTGTGGTTATGCCATTTGGTTTAGCTAATGCTCATGTCGCTTTCATGAAGGTAATGAACAATGTGTTTCGGGACTACTTGGATCATTTTCTAATTGTATTTATCGATGAAATTTTGGTCCACAAACATCCATATCATGTATATCGACTTAAAAAGGAGTTATATGGATTGAAATAAGCATCAAGAGCATGGTATGACAGGCTAGCCACATTTCTCATACAAAGAATACAAGCGAAGGGGAGTTGATCGAACTTTATTTATTCATAAATCTGATAATCACTTACTCGTTGTTCAAATTTATGTTGATGACATCGTCTTCAATATCTCAAAAGAAAGTTAATTGTTTTGTGCAAATAATGACAAATAAATTTGAGATGAGTATGTTCGAAGAACTAAAGTTTTTCTTAGGTTTGCCGATGAAACAACTGGATAATGGAATTATCATATTGCAAAGCAAGTATGCTCGTGATTTAGTGAAGAAATTTGAAATTGAAAATAGCAAAATTGCTCACCTATGTCTAATTGATTGCAAAGACAACACGTGTGTGTTTGATGCCATGGTGACCTAAAACGGAAACACGCAGTGGAAACATAGAGTTTTTCTCAGTTTTCCCTTTTGTGAGATCTGATTCGGAGACAGATCTGATTAATGTTTCTTAGCGCATACCTTGGTGTGTGCTAAAGCTCGGATCTGTGAGTCACGAGCAGCAGCGAATCGCTCCTACCTCTACCGGTATCCACACAGACGAAGGAGAACTAAACAATGTCGAAAAACCTAGTTGCTAAACTAGGATTTCGGCCTCTAGATTATATTGGACAAAGTGCCTTTGCCTTTTTTTTGTGTTTTCTGTCTACTTGAGAACATAACTTAAGCACTATATTTATAGAGAAAAATTGGTTTAACCCTAACTTAAAATTTTAATTAGGGTTTTGCCTAATTAATCCTAATGGGCCGAATTAGGCCCAATTAAATTGAATTAATAACTCGAATTGTTCTCAATCCTATTCATAATAGGATTGACCCAATTACATGTCCAACTTCATTCGTCTTTGTGTGCGACCCAATATGTTCTCATTGCATTGATCATAAATAATGAGCGGTGTCTAGCAACACATCATTATTTCCTAAGCAATGAAAATGTCTGTGACTCGACATTACCAATCTCATGATTTATGTATATTAATCCTTTTGTCCTTGATGTCTAGATTGAACATGAGTCATGAAACGTATCATATTCCTCTAATTCAATTTATGAGCTCGTGACATCACTTCTGTTATATAGGAGGGACAAATCCTTATCTCGATTAATCAACATCTTACTACATAAATAGATTGCATACACAATCACTATCCTTTTCATCCACCCATTTACGAGTGACATTTGATAGTGTCAAAGCATGCAATCGCTTATGTTAAGATCTCTGGCGATCTCAAATCATAGGATTATATATATATATATACCATAATCACTATGAGAATTGCTATGATACTCATACAACAATCCATGTAGCAATCTCATGGTGGATCGCCCAGTATATTATTATCTAACATGTACCTATGTGTTAAATTGATATCTCATATCAATTTACACATACTAGTCTTAATGCAACATTGATATCCTTATTCTCAATGATGCTCAACTAGGGATGTTTTAAGATTATCTTAAATTATATTTCTAAGGATATTATTTCATCTATTTATATACGCAGACAATAAATGAAATGAAATAATAGAATGCCATTTTATAGAAAATGTACATAAAAAATACTCAAATAAGAATCATCCAAATGATTGGTCTCTAGAGCATACTCCAACAATCTCCGACTTGCGCTAAGACCAATCAGACCATTCGGGTATATCTCTAATACCTAATGATCTAGTATAACGATCATGCATATGTTGCGCCAGAGGCTTCATCAAAGGGTCTGCGACATTGTCATCTGTTGGTACTCTGCATTTCTTAATGTCTCCTCTCTCCAAGATTTCTCTAATGAGATGGAAACGTCTGAGTATGTGTTTGGATCTTTGGTGTGATCTGGGTTCCTTAGCCTGTGCTATGGCACCATTATTTCATAATAGATCTCAATAGGATCTTCTATGCTAGGAACCACCCCAAGTTCAGATATGAACTTCTTGATCCACACCGCTTCTTTAACTGCTTCTGATGCAGCTAAGTACTCAACCTCTGTAGTAGAATCAACAACTGTAGATTGTTTAGAACTTTTCCAGCTCATAGACCACCATTTAGGCAAAACACAAAACCATATTGCGATCGATAATCATCTTTGTCGATTTCAAAGCTAGCATCAGTGTATATGGAATCTTACTCATGTGTTCTCTCTCATCTTTTGTCGTAGGACATTGTTGTTTAGAGAGAAACTTACCACTTACCATAGACAAAGTTCTTTTCTTAGAATCTTGCATACTAAAACGTTTTATCACTTTGTCTATGTATGTACTTTGACTTAGGCCAATCAGCTTCCTCGATCTATCTCTATAGATCTTTATACCTAGTATATAGGTAGCTTCACCTAAGTCCTTCATAGAAAAACAATTTCCTAACCAAGTCTTTACAGACTGTAGGGTAGGGATACCGTTTCCTATGGGTATTATGTCATCTACATATAACACAAGAAAAACTATGGTGCTCCCACTAACCTTCGTGTAGACACAAGGTTCATCTTCGTTTTTGATGAAACCGAACCCTTTGATTGCTTCATCAAAACAAAGATTCCAACTACGAGAAGCTTGCTTCAATCCATAAATGGATCTCTGTAGCTTGAAGACCTTATCAACATTTTCTAGATCGACAAAACCTTCAGGTTGTGTCATGTATACATCCTTAAGAAGCGTTCTATTAAGGAAAGTTGTTTTGACATCCATTTGCCAGATTTCATAATCATGGTATGCAGTTATCACAAGAAAAAAAAAAATCCTTATGGATTTGATCATCGCAACTGGTGAAAAAGTTTCATCATAGTCTATACCATGAACTTGTTTAAAACCTTTTGCTACCAAACACCCTTCACAGATATGAGCATTACCATCCATGTCGGTTTTCTTTTTGAAAATCCATTTACAACCTATGGGTCTGGCCCCTTCAGGTAGATCAACCAAAGTCCATACTTGGTTTGTATACATGGAATCCATCTCGGATTTCACGGCCTCAAGCCATTTCTCAGAATCTAGGCTCGTTGTGGCCCCTTGGTAGGTCATAGCTCATCATCTTCCATGAACATTACATCACCATCTTGAGTCACCAGAAATCCATATCTCTGTGGTGCACGATGTGATCTTATAGACCTACGCATAATTTATGTCTCAAGATCAAGTTCCACGTCAATTTGTGGTTCTGGTTCCTCAACTAATTGGGGTTACGGTTCCATAACCGCTAGTGGTGTCTGCTCAGTTTCCATCTCAGTGTCAGCAGTATTTTCTTGTGGTTCTTGAATTTCTTCAAGTTCTACAGTATTCCCACTAGTTCTTCTAGAAAGAAACTCTCTTTCTAGAAAAAAACCCGTGCAGGCAACAAACACTTTGTGCTCTGAGGGTTTGTAGAAATAGTATCCTTTAGTTCTTTTAGGATACCCCACAAAAATATACTGATCTGATTTAGGGTCGAGTTTGTTAGACGTTTGACGTTTAACATAAACCTCACGGCCACCAAATCTTCATAAAGACATACTAGGACGTTTCCCAGTCTATATCTCATATGGTGTATTTTGAATTGGCTTAGAGGGAATACGGTTTAATATAAAAGCAGTTGTTTCCAATGTATGTCCCCAAAACGAATGTGGAAGAACTATTTGACTCATCATCGACCGAACCATTGTCTAACAGAGTTCTATTTCTCCTTTCAGAAACACCATTCCATTATGGTGTAGATGGTGGAGTGAGTTGTGAGACAATCCCACACGCTTTCCAATAGTCAACAAATTCTTGGCTAAAATATTCACCTCATTGATTTGATTGAAGTTTCTTGATATTCTTGCCAAATTGGTTTTGTACTTTATTTTTGAATTTTTGAATTTTTCAAAAGATTCAGATTTGTATTTAATCAGATACACATATCCATATCTACTGAAATCATTAGTAAAGGTAATAAAGTACAAGAAACCACCTCTAGCTTGTGTATTTAAAGGTCCACATACATCTGTATGTATGAGATCTAATACACCACTTGCATTTTTATTTTGTCCCTTAAAAGGGGCTTTCGTCATCTTGCCCATTAAACAAGATTCACATGTTTCAAATGATTCAAAATCAAATGCATCAAATATTCCATCTTTATTGAGTTTAAAGATGCGGTTCTCGTTTATATGGCCAAAGCGACAGTGCTATAGATATGTCAGATTAGAATTATTAGTTTTAATCCTTTTAGTATTCACGTTATAGATAGGCATATCAAAGTTCAGAACATAAAGGCCATTCATCAAATGTGCAACACCATATACCATATCGTTCAAATAAATAGAGCAACAATTTTCTTTTATTATAAATGAAAAACCTTTCTTGTCCAAACAAGAAATATAAATACTATTCTTAGTAATGGTAGGAGCATGATAGCAACTCTCAAGTTCTAAAACAAGCCCAATAGGCAAAGTCAATACATAAGTCCATATAGCTAATGCAGCAACTTTTGCTCAATTTCCAACTCGCAGGTCGACTTTGCCTTTCTTAAACGATCTACTTCTTCTCAGTTCCTGCACATTATTACAAATGTGAGAACCATAGCTGGTATCTAATACCCATGAAGTAGAAGTAGATAAGTTGACTTCCATAACAAAAATACCTGAAGCAGAAGTCCCACTTCCCTTCTTGGTCTTTAGTTCTTCAAAATACATTGAGCCTTTCCTCTTCCAATGACCGGTCTTACCACAATGGAAGCAGTTACCTTCCTTAGCCACCCCACCTTTAGGCTTTAAGGCTTTACCAGACTTGAACTTGGGATTTTGACCCCTTTGTTTCTGCCTTTGGCCTCAGCCTTGTGATTCTGAACCATCAGAACAGTTTTGGGCTTGGCCTTCTTGATGTTTACTTCAGCAGTTCTTAACATGTTCAGTAATTGTTGCAGAGACTTATCAAAATTGTTCATGTTATCGTTCATGATGAATTGATCATATGATTCTAGCAACGATTGCAGAATCAAGTCTGTGGCTTACTCTAGGCCCATCGAGAAACCCATTTTCTCAAGGCTCTCAATATACCCAATTATTTTGAGTATATGTCCTACAGAAGTTCCCTCTGCCATAACACATCTAAATAAAACCTTAGAGGTTTCAAACCTCTCTTGCCTAGCCTGCTCTTGATACAACTCCTTAAGATGTTCGATCATATCGAAAGCTACCATCTCCTCATGTTCGCTTGAAGCTCCGAGTTCATGAGTGACAACATAAGGCAACTGACCTCAAAGGAATCATCAAGGTGCTTCTTTTAAGCATCCTTATCAACCCTTGGAGCATTTTTTGAAGGCACTTCAGGTAAAGGGCCTTCAAGGATATACCTTTTCTTTTCTTGTTGGATGATAATCCTCAAGTTCCTGTACCAATCAGGAAATTTATCCCATTCAGCTTATCTTTCTCAAGGATTGATCGCAAATACAACACGTGTGTGTTTGATGCCATGGTCACCTAAAATAGAGATACACATAATATGAGTGTCATGAAAAGAATCGTTTAAACATGGACTTTATTAAACGATTCTCCCACTAAATTTTGCGAATAAATAGCCCTCACTATCGATTCGGAAAGTAATATTCATAACTTTCTTAGTGGGCCAAGATCCATATTTCACCTTGTCTAGAGTTTAATTTGGTAAATAACCCTAGATTTGGTTATTTAGGTAGACAACTCTCTATCAATTACATCTCATGCAATTCTTGGACAGTTAGTTGAACAACCCTTGTTCCAATTCATCTCATAAATAGACACCCAACTTTATGCCTCTAAGTCCCAATCTCATTGATATCTTAGTTAAGTAGACTCAATCGATAAGCAATTGGATATCACAATTATCCGATCGCGTCTTACTAGGATTGATGTGGTAATTCACAAATCTACACACATCAATCTAAGTCTTGACGAGTGCTTATTCATTGGTAGGCATTTAACTTGACTTAATCACACGAGGGATTTTCACCGCAATCAAACATATTTCATAAAACATAAACTTAATCAGGAAAAGAGCTAACATCCGCTGTTAGATCTCATTATTTACGATGCAAGTGATAACCTTAAGTGTTAGCTAAGTAGTTCCCAGGTAAGAGGGAGCCAACTCATTAAAGCGCATAATTATATAACCTCTTGTCCTTAGTCAAAACTGACTTAGGTAACATTTATTCGATCACGAGCATTCACATATCCCGATTCACCGAGGATCAATAGATATTGAATTGTATTCCACTACTAGAAATTTGAAGATTGCAAATGGATTTTGCGGACTGACCAGTCCGTCCCTAAATTTCCGGATGTAATAGGGACAAAATAGGGACGGGAAAAAATATCGGTCCCTAATCCGTCCCTAAATTTGCGGACTAACCAGTCCGTCCCTAAATTTGCGGACGGAATAGGGATGGGAAAAAATATCGGTCCCTAATCCTTCCCTAAATTTACGGACGGACAAGGAGTCCCTAAGTGGTCTGCAATTGCGGATGGATTGTAAATGAACACCAAGGGCATCCCAAATTAGGGATTGGGATCGAGTGCCGTCCGCAATTTG
Organism: Gynandropsis gynandra; assembly: GCA_036759665.1. NCBI lineage: Eukaryota > Viridiplantae > Streptophyta > Magnoliopsida > Brassicales > Cleomaceae > Gynandropsis > Gynandropsis gynandra. Next base: position 39,283,108 of record CM071866.1, read on the forward strand.
CGGACGCCCCTGAATCGAGTCCTTAATCCAGGACATCCACATATCCCCTTGGGGATGGCTTCGAGATGACTTATCAGCATTAATAGCTTCCTTGAACTTCTTTGTATGTTCCTGACTCGATTTCTTTATCTATTTTACTAAAGAACGCTTGATTGCAAGGTGAAAGACTCAAAACGTCTATATGTTTATGAATGTGATATACAATGAGAATGTTTATGAATCGACATTACCAATCTCGTGATTTATGTACATTAATCCCTTTGTACTTGATGTCAAGATTGAACATGAGTCATGGAATGTATCATACTCATCTAGTTCAATCTGTGAGCTCATGACATCAGTCCTATTATATAGGAGGAAAAAATCCTTATCTTGATCAAACAACATACTATAAATAGCGATCTCAAGTCATAGAATTACATATACAATAATCATTATGAGAATTTCTATGATACTCATATAACAATCCATGTAGCAATCTCATGGCGGATCGATCCAGTACATTATTCTCTAACATTTAGCTATGTGTTAAATTGATATCTCATATCAATTTACTCATACTAGTCCTCATGCAAAATTGATCTCGGTTATTCTCAATGATACTCGACTATTGTTGTTAGATCCCATTATTTATGATGATAGATATTTGCATTGTATTCCAATTAACCGAGAATCAATAGATACCGCCTTAGGGATTTAACAACCGCTAGCATACAGCGGCCCCGTTAGCGAAATAATTATCGAAAATCAATCATATCGATTTTATGTGATCTTCCACATTTCTTACTTTCCTGATTCGATTTTATGTAATTTTTCACGTTTATTACTTTCACAAATCATGCATATCATAGATCTTGAATATCACAGATATTCCACGTTTCTTACTTTTTCGATTCTTCACGCATATCATAGATTCACAAATCATGCATCTCACAGATTCACAAATCATGCATATCATAGATCTTGAATATCACAGATTCACAAATCATGCACAACCTTCTCTATCCCGAGCCTTCTCCATCCGTGACCCGACACCGTCTGTCCGTCCCGAGGCTCGGTTACGAACGGAGAAGGCTTGGGATGCACATATGGTGTCGGGTCACGGATGGAGAAAGCCCAGGACAGATGGTTCGCACATTTATGGATGGCCAAGCGGTCCGCAATTGCAGACAGCCGAGCGGGCCACACATTTCTAGATGGGCACGCGGTCCACAATTGTGGACGACCGAGCGGTCGGTCTGCAAATTTGTGGATGGTTGAGGTGTCGGTCCGCAAATTTACGGACGATCGAGGTGTCGGTCCGTAAATTTACGGACGGCCACGAGTTGTCCGAATTGCGGACGACCGTTTTCTTTCCGTCCGTAATTGCGGACTGCCGTTTTCTTTCCGTCCGTAATTACCGACGAACGTTTCCTTTCCGTCCGTAATTGTAGACTATCTTTTTCTTTCCGTCTATAATTGTGGACGGTTTACGGACGGTTTTGATTTTATGTGAATTTGCCATATTTTCATGCATATCACAGATTCAATCAATTGATTTTATGTGAATTTTCCATATTTCTTACTTTCCAGATTTTCATACATATCGACATGCATATCGTAGATCTAGCATGAACCAATCATGCATATGATAGATCTATACGAAACAATCATGCATATGATATATCTAGCAAATCAACAAGCATATCAAAGATCTAGTCATGCATAACTCAGATTTACATGAAGTATACATGCATATCATGGATCTTGTCAAACAAATCACATATATACAATGAAAATCATACATGCTTATGACAGGAAATACAATCAGGTTCTCAAACCAGGCTCTGATACCATTGTAGGTAAACCGAGAGGAAAACACGCAGCGGAAACATATAATTTTTCTCGATTTCCCTTTGATGAGATCTGATTCGGAGACAGATCTGATTAGTGTTTCTTAACACATACCTTGGTGTGTGCTAAAGCTCGGATCTGTGAGTCACGAGCAGCAGCGAATTGCTTCTGCCTTTTTTGGTATCCACACGGACGAAGGAGAATTGGACAAAGTCGAAAAACCTAGTTGCTAGACTACGATTTCGGCCTTTAGATTATATTGGACGAAATGCCTTTGCTTTTTTTTGTGTTTTCTGTCTACTTGAGAACATAGCTTAGCACTATATTAATAGGAAAAATTGGTTTAACTCTAACTTAAAACCTTAATTAGGGTTTTGCCCAATTAATCCTAATGGGCTAAATTAGGCCCAATTAAATTGAATTCACACTTCAATTAGCATTGGTCATAATAACTCGAATTATTCTCAATCCTATTCATAATAGGATTGGCCCAACTACATGTTCAACTCCATTAGTCTTTGTGTGCGACCCAATAGATTCTCATTACGTTGATCACAAATAATGAGCGTTGTCTAGCAACACATCATTATTTCCTAAGCAATGAAAATGTATGTGACTCGACATTACCAATCTCGTGATTTATGTATATTAATCCTTTTGTCCTTGATGTCTAGATTGAACATGAGTCATTGAGCATATCATACTTATATAATTCAATCTATGAGCTCGTGACATCACTCCTGTTTAATAGGAGGGACAAATCCTTATCTCGATCAACCAACATCTTACTACATAAACAGATTGCATATGCAATCACTATCTTATTCATCCACCCATTTACAAGTGACGCTTGATAGTGTCAAAGCATGCAATCGCTTATGTTAAGATCTCTGACGATCTCAAGCCATAGGATTATATATATATACCATAATCACTATGAGAATTGCTATGATACTCATATAGCAATCCATGTAGCAATCTCATGGCGGATCGTCCAGTACATTGTTCTCTAACATGTACCTATGTGTTAAATTGATATCTCATATCAATTTACATATATTAGTCTTAATGCAACATTGATATCCTTATTCTCAATGATGCTCAACAAGGGATGTTTTAAGACTATCTTAAATTATATTCATAAGGATATTATTTCATCTATTTATATACGCAGATAGTAAATGAAATAAAATAACATAATGCCATTTTATAGAAAATGTCATGATACATCGGAAATACTCAAATAAAAATCATCCAAATGATTGGTCTCTACAACATACTCCAACATCTACTACTAGAAAATTGACAAAAGACTCTGAAGGAGAGGATGTAGAGCAGAAGGTGTACCAAAGCATGATAAGAAGTCTACTTTACTTAAGTGCAAGTAGACCTGATCTAGCAGCAAGTATAGGAATTTGTGCATTATATCAAGCCAAACCAAAATGATACCACCTTCAAGCTGTAACGAGTAATCAAATATGTGAAGGGAACTATTGAGTTTGGTATTTACTACACTAAAGATATTAATCATGAATTAGTTGGTTAGTGTGATGCATATTGGGGTGAAAATATCGATGATCGGAAAAACACTTCTGGTGGATGTTTTGTTCTTGGAAATAATCTTATTTCGTGGAATAATAAGAAATAAAACTCTACATTTTTATCCACGGTAGAAGCAGATTATATTGCACTAGGAAGTTGTAGCACACAAATCATTTGGATGAATCAAATGCTGTGAGACTAGGGTATGAAATCTCAATCTTTCATCGCTCATTGTGATAATACAAGTGCCATTAAAATATTTTTAAAAATCATGCAAAACATTCTAAAACTAAACACATTGAGATTAGACATCATTTCCTTAAAGAGCTTGTTGAGAAAAAATAATTAATAATCGGATATGTGCCTACGAAATGACAATTGGCTGATATTTTTATCAAACCTCTGGACATGAACCGCTTTGTGAATTCGAGAAAATTCCTTGGTGTTACGAGCTTTAATTTAAAAGAAAATGTCAAATAATGTACTTCATTGTTTGAGAAATATGTTAGTAGGAGTATGCTTACGCTGATATTAATGTGAACATGGAAAAAACCTCTACTGCATAGATTGGAACAACACTCCTACACTCCGCTATCAATGAAGCACTTGAAGTGTACAATAGTTGATAATAGTACAATAGAATTGGCTTGGGTCTAAGTGGTGAGGCAGATATCAACTTTGATGTCTTAAGGCAAAAGGTTATTTTTATAAAAAAAATAGACAAAAAAGGAATAGAAAAAAGAACAAGGATATTCAAGCATACATATAGTTCTTAATACTTACACAACAGGGGATAATGTACTAGTGCAGGCGTAATTGTTACTCATCCAGGTAAACCTCAGGACATGCAAAAATGGATAATAATAATAATCGTGGATAGCTGGGGTTTGGTCTTTCAAAGATATGGATGATGCGATTATGTATTTGTTTACGTATAAGATAAAAAAGGGGGAGATTATTAGAGTATTATCTTTCTCTTAAGTTTTGATTGAGTCTTACATTTCGAATAGGTCAAAGTTGAACAAATCAAAAACTAACAAATTGGAGGATATCATGGAGAATATCAAGGTAGCTAAAAATATGGAGATTTGTTAGGAGCAAATTTATAAAGAATGTTGATACCATGGAAGAAATTGAACTTCTCCATCAAAAAAGATTGAGCCTAAAAAGTAAGAGAGAAGTGTAAGATTAAATCGAGAAACCAAAAGTGTTTCATTTTATCTTGTGAAAGTGTTTTTACACAAATCTTAGACAACGTGTTTTGGGATTTATGGGTTAATGATTCGTAGAGTCATTCAGAAACCTATAATTATTGTGTGAATAGGTTTAGACGGTCACATATGGGATGTGTGAAGTTTGGGGATTGGAATTTAAGTTCAAGATAGGTAAAGTCTCAGAGTGAGTCTGAGACTATCTTCAAGTGTATCTGAAAAACCGTTTGAATTAAATAGGAAATCTTTTGGAATTTTGAAAACTCCACAAACGTCTTGTCCATCTACTCTTTATTTTTTTCACTTTCTATAGTTGTTTAACCAAAAGAGAGACAATCTCTAATACTGCCCATTTTCCATCTCTCATGTGCTCCTCTTTTGTATCATTCCCAAGAAGAAGACTAGAAAATGATAGTGGATGGATCAGAGAGAAATAAATTTTTGGCCAAACAATGATGGTGGATGGATGGGAGAGGATGTGCATTATGGAGATTTACATTTGACATTATAAACTTTTCGATTGAAAAGTCGATTTCTTGCTAACAAATGAATAATCTCATAACGAAATAGAGCTAAAATAATCAAGAAATATATGTATGACATCTAGAAAAATTGGAATAGTTGTAGAAAACAATTTTTAAATATTTTCATGTCAACCGATATTTTTATGAAATTATCTAGTAAGTAATTCTGTATTTTTCCTCAATAGGAATATGTAATGATACACATTAGATTAGTCCGTTCATTTTCAATATATTTACAAAATTCGCTTCTATGATAAACTATTGAAATCTTATGATCACTAATAAAATGTAATTGACATAGATGAAGAAATGATCTCTACCATCGACCATAGGGGTAAATCAATTGACTCTTCGAAGTTGTATTCGTAATATTATCCCATGTTGACCAATTATATCAACACTTATGCAAAGAAGGATAAAATTATGTGACAAGGGGTGTCAAATAAAGATGAAATATGAATGCACTACAAACACGTGATGAGAAAAGGGTAAAAGAAATTCGGAAAACATAGACATGCAATGTGATACTTGTACATAAAATATATATATATATACATATACATATATATATATATATAAAAGCTAAGTTTGAGGGATAAGAACGACTTAGTAGTACATTGTACTAGAGTAAGCTTGTGGAGGAAGCTGGTTGTAGCATTGATGCTCGTGCCTGTGGAGCAGTGATCACATAGCTTTAATTTATTTCATTCTTTTTTTTTTGTCCATATCATTTGATATCTGGACAGAGATCAAATGATTTGATCATCTCTTTTTTATTCATATTTCTCGCATGATTTTAGAGATATTTATGATAATAAATGTGATGTTTACTTGTGATTTTGTATCCGTTTTACTTGTTTTCGTGTTTTCGTATCCTTACACGATTTAATGTGTATTTGGTTCATTTCAAAACTAAAGAACGTATACGGGACAAAGTACTAGCATCGAGGATCATAACGAAGCTAACGGGACGAAAAACAACACAAATCATCAGCTCCAACATAACCCGCACGAGGTGGATCCCGTACCCCACGCGGGGTGGATCCCATAGCCCATGCAGGGTAAAACCTCCAGCAAATCCAGCACGCCTCAGGATGAACATCAGCACGAGCGGATCATCAGCTGCAACACAGCCCGTGCGGGGCATTCACCTAGCCCGCACAGGGTACAACCTCCAGCACATCCAGCACGGATGGGGCTGATGCTTAGCCCGAGCAGATTTGTCCTTACCAAGCCAGTCCACACGGGTCACATCTCTCACCTGCAAAGAAGAGAAAAGGAAAGTCCGGCTTGCACGAAAAAAGAAGTTGTTAACTGTTTACACAAAAAGGAAACATGGTTAGAGAAGAGGAATGAGAACCGTATAGCTAGAAAACGGAAAGGAAACGTTGCCCACTTACTCAAGGATAGAAACTAATGCAATGAAGAATGGAAAACATACGAAAAAGTAAAACTGCAGATGCTGCAACAAAAAGGAAAGAAGAGTGAACAACCAAAGGGAAAAACACAACAAAAGAGGAAAGAAGAAGAAAGGAAAGAGAGGAAGAAGGAAAGGGCACGAAGGGTAGCTGGAGGAGAGCTACAGTTGGAGAGAATTGGGACAAAAAGTTAGAGAGAAAAAGAGAGCACACGCATAGAAAGTTGCAGAGAGAGAGTAGAGAAAGAAGGGCTAGTTCGTGAGCACTCTTGGCAGAGAAGATATTCAAGGAGCATTAAAGATCAAATCAGGAATTCGGTTTCGTTTGATTTTTATGTTCTTTAAACTATATACTTCGCTTATGTTGTTTGATTTAAAACTCATAACCGAGTAATCGATTTGTTCTAGGAGAAGGGATTAGCCCATGGCTATCCCGGAACCTCTTTGATTTATCTTTGAATGCAGTTTCGTGTTTTCGTTTATCTATTCTTTGTCCGAGTGTTTGATTGATTTGTATTTACAACGGCCAAGTAGTTGCATGTTTTGGGGACTTAGGAGAAGGACCGAAAGGAGAATTCTAATCCCGGATGATCAGGCTTAGAACAACCAAGACTAGATCATGAAAGTAGAGTAGTAGCGGTTGAGGGTTAATCAGATCAATCATAGAACTTATTGATTTAGTTTAAGGTGTCAGCAAAGAAAGTAGGGGATAACTTGACTAGATCATGTGTCTATGTCTTGAGAGAGGGTAGAAGTCCGATGCGTTATCAAAGTTAAACAAATATTTAACCTAAACTACCCGCAAGTGCACGGCACGTGTGTAGTACTTTAGGTGTCGATCCCACAGGGACTATGCAACACAACCTAAACTCAAACTGTAAATCAAACCTGCAAACGAACGAGATATGGGAATTGAGAATGAAATACTAAAGGAACGAAATAAACAAACTAGTTCTTAACAATGAGACAAACGTTCCAGGAATCTAGTTTCACCACAAGACTACCGAAACCAACAATCAACCTATCTATTCAGTCAAGTGATCTGAGATAGACGATCCTAATATGATAGCTACCCTCTCTCAAGGTATAGACATGTGATCTAGTCAAGTCATCCCCTACTTTCGTGGCTGACACCTTGAACTAAACCCATAAGATCTGTGATTCATCTGTTTTACCCTCAACAGCTGCTACCCTACTTTCGTGGTCTAACCTCTGTTGTTCTAAACCTGATCTTCTAAGACTAGAATTCTCCTTTCGGTTCTTCTCCTAATCCCTAACACATGCATCTACTTGACCTTCATAAATACAAGTCATTCAAGCTCTCAGATAAAGAATAGATAAACTAAAATGGGAAGATGCATTCAAAAATAAATAAAAAGTGGTTACGGGATAGCCATGTGCTAATCCCTTCTCCTAGAACAAAACAAACTACTCGCTCATGCGTCCGTAGATAAACATAATTGAAGTAGAAAGTATAAGGAACATGAAAACCAAACGAAAACGAAGTCTTGGGTTGATCTCCAATGCTCCTTGCACGTCTCCTTCGCAAGAATCTCCTTCTTCTCTCTACTCTCTCTCCTCGAACAAGAACTCCAAACTAACTCTCTAACTGAAGCTCTCCTCGACCCCTAGCTCATGTTCTTCCTTTTCCTTCTTCTTTTCTTTTCTCATCTCCACTCTTTTCCTTCTAGCCGTTTGTTCTTTTCCTTTTGTTGCAGCAGGCACCAAATTTGCCTTTTCATGAGTTTTCCATTGTTGAATACACTACTAGAAAATTGGAAATTAGGGACGGAATTTATGAACCGACATTTCCGTCCCTAAATTTAGAAACGGATTAGACACGGATTAGGGACGAACGATGAAATCCGTCACTAATCCATCCCTAAATTTGGGTACCGAGGAGTCGTGTCTAATCCGTTTCTAAATGGGAACCGATTAGACACGGCAGACCATCCGTCTCCAAATTTGGAGACGGCTGACCATCCGTCTCCAAATTTGGAGACGGGCATGTCGTCCGTCTCCAAATTTGGAAACGGATTTGAAACCGTCCCTAAATTTAGGACTTCAAAAACAGATTTAGGGACAGTTTAGGGACGATTTTTCGGAAAATTAATCTCTTAGTCCCTAATCCGTTCCTAATCCGTGTATAAATAATCTATTTAACCCCTCAACCATTGATCCGTTTTTCATAAGCTACTCTCATATTTTTCACCCCATAACTTCTATAGTGTTTGCGATATAATGGCATCTTCATCAAGATCGAACATTTTCGATTCTAGACAATGGATGTACAGAAGAATTGATCCAGAATCTCAAAGCGTATCGAAAGAGTTTATAGAAGGCGTCACACAGTTTATGACAATGGCGACGAATCAACAAGTTTACAAAGAAACGGGTACGTTGTTCGTCCATGTGTCAAATGCAAGAATGAAAAATTTGTTAATGAGAGAACTGTTTGGAAGCATCTTTATTTAAGAGGATTTACCCCGAATTATTTCATGTGGTTATGTCATGAGAAAAATTTGCACCACGATCTAGTAATGTTGTGGAAAACTTTAGGGGCACTATACATCATGATGAATTTGAGTCTTCTCAAGATGTAGAAATAAACCCCTATGTGGAAATGGTGCAAAATGTATTCCGTGAAAGAAACGAAAATATTGAAGAAGATCCGAATGAAGAAGCAAAAAGTTTTTTTGAAATGCTAGAAAGTGCTAGGAATCCACTTTATGATGGTTGTAGGAGTGGTTTATCACAGTTATCTCTGTCTGCACGTTTGATGAATTTGAAGACTGAAAATAATTTGTCTGAGAATTGCATGGATTCGATATTGCAATTAGTAAGAGATTATTTGCCAGAAGATAATAATGCAGTAGACTCCTATTATGAGACAAAGAAGATGATGCGATCTTTGGGTTTATTGCCATATCAAAAGATTGATGTTTGTCAAGACAATTGCATGATTTTTTGGAGAGAGACATCGGAGATGAGTAATTGTCTATTTTGTGGAAAAGATCGGTTTTATTTAACAAAGAATGGAAAATCGGTTCCATATCGTCGTATGTGGTACTTACCAATTACAGACAGATTAAAAAGATTGTATCAATCTGTGGAGACCGCAAGCGACATGAGATGGCATGCTGAGCATTCAAGTCAGGAAGGAGAGATGTGTCATCCCTCAGATGGTGAGGCGTGGAAACACTTTAACAAGGTATACCCTGATTTTGCGGCTGAGAGTCGAAATGTCTATTTAGGTCTTTGTACCGATGGTTTTAATCCATTTGGGATGTCTGGAAAGAATTATTCATTGTGGCCAGTTATAGTGACACCTTACAACTTACCACCGGATATGTGCATGAAACGGGAATTTTTGTTTTTAACAATAATGATTCCCGGGCCTAATCATCCGAAAAGAAGTTTGGATATATTTCTTCAACCACTTATTGAAGAATTAAAAGAATTATGGAATGGAGTTCAAGCGTACGATGTCTCGAGGAAACAAAATTTTATGTTACGAGGTGCTCTCATGTGGACAATAAGTGATTTTCCAGCTTATAGTATGTTATCTGGATGGACAACGCATGGTCGATTGGCTTGTCCATATTGCATGGAAGAAACAGATGCTTTTCAGTTGAAACATGGAAGAAAGACGAGTTGGTTTGATTGTCATCGTCGTTTTCTTCCTGTTGATGATGCATTACGGCGCAACAAGAGAAATTTTAAAAGGAATGTAGTTGTGCGGAAATCTCCTCCTCCAGTTTTGACCGGCGAAGAGATTTTATATGAACGACTTCTTGCTTTGGGTATTCCGAGGAGTATAGATTGCGGAGGGAACAATCATCCGAGAATTGGTGGTTATGGAATTACTCATAACTGGTACAAGAAGAGCATATTTTGGGATTTGCCGTATTGGAAAAATCTGAAACTTCGCCACAATCTTGATGTGATGCACATAGAGAAGAATTTTTTTGATAACATCATCAATACAGTACTGAATGTCACGGGGAAGACAAAAGACAATATTAAATCACGCAAAGATCTAGAAGAATATTGCTCACGAAGGGAGTTACATATAGGTGATGACGGTAAAGCGCCAGTCCCGATATTCAGATTGTCAAATGAAACGAAATATAAATTGTTGAAGTGGTTGAAAGAAGATGTGAAATTCCCCGATGGCTATGCGTCTAACATTGGAAGGTGCGTTGACATTCAAGGAGGAAAGTTATTAGGGATGAAAAGTCACGATTGTCATGTATTCATGCAAAGACTTCTTCCGATATGTTTTTCTGAATTGATGGACAAACATGCACACGAAGCAATTGGAGGTATGTGGTTGATTTTATATTAATATGTAGTGTGAATATTTGTTAAATACACGAATAATATTTTAATGTTACAGGTGTTGGCCTATTCTTTCGAGATTTATGTTCGAGAAATCTGAGTATGGATGTAGTTCGTCGACTGCAAAATAACATAGTTACTGTACTATGTAATTTGGAGAAGATTTTTCCACCATCATTCTTCGATGTTATGGAGCACTTGACAGTTCATTTACCGCACGAAGCCGCACTAGGAGGTCCAGTTCAATTTCGTTGGATGTATCCGTTCGAGCGATTTATGTTTCATCTGAAGAAAAAAACCAAACAAAAAGCTCGACCGGAGGGTTCAATTGTTGAACAATACGTCAATGAGGAAATATCGTTCTTTACGTCATACTACTTCGAGCCACATGTTCAAACGCGGAGTAGAAATCCAGACAGATATTTTGATGGTGGTGTGGCGTATTCATATCCAGTACCAGATGTTCCGGACATATTTTGCGGAATTGGTCGAGCTGCTGGTAAGGCGAAAGATATATGGTTATCACAACGAGATCTTCATATCGCACATACATATGTTTTATTGAACTGCGAATATCTACAGCCTTTTGAAAGGTAAAATCTCATAATTAACTATGGTTATCACAATGACAATTTTGTTTATTGTTATAATATTTGTAGAATTTTGTTTCTTTTTATAGGACATTTGAGGATATATTGAAGAATACATATACGAACATTGATGATTCTCAGCTCCAAGAACTTAAAGAAAAAGATTTCTCGACATGGATGCGACAATATGTAAGTAATGAAATTTTACATAAATAACTTTTATAATATTCTGACGATGTGTATATGTACTGCAGGTTGAGATGGGCAATCACCCGTTGTGGCTACGAGATCTTGTCAAAGGACCGATTGTGAAAGTTATGAGTTGGCCTATGTATTTTACACGTGGTTATAATTTTCACACTTACGATCATGGAAAATTGAAGTCGACGATGAATTACGGTGTATGTGTGAAAGGTGAAAGCTATTGTGCATCGGTCGATGAACCAGATTTTTATGGGATTTTAAAGGAAATTTTGCAATTGGAATATCCAGGTATAGAAAACAAGTTTAAAACAATGTTATCCTTACCACATATGTCATTTTGAATATTGACTCATATTTTGATATTTTTTGTAGGTTATGTCGGTTTAAAAGTGATGTTATTTCGATGTGATTGGTTCGATCCAGTAATCGGTCGCGGAACAAGAGTAAACAAACTAGGCGTTGTAGAAGTTAACTCCACACGAAGATATGCAAAATACGAGCCTTTTATTCTTGCGTCACAAGCTGATCAAGTTTGTTACGTTTCCTATCCGCATATTAGAAGATCTTCAGGTTGGCGTGTCGCAATGAAGATACTTCCGAGGGGCAAATTTATCGACAACACAGAACAACAACAATTGCCAATGCAACAACAAATGACCGAGATTATTGCTATTGACGATGTACGCGTTGAAGAACTTACGCATGGTGAAATGGAGGAGCTCGAAAGAAACGAAGATGATATTCATGATGAAGATATAGAAGATGTAGAATTTGAATCAGATACGGAAGATTCGACGGAACAATTGTGTGACTCTGATGATGAATCATGTTAAAACGTTTACGAATTGTTTTTCATATACTTTTTAATGATTGTTTCTATTTTCTCATGTTAAAACGTCCCGATCTATCGTCCCGATTTAATTTTTTTTATAACGATCCACATATATACGAGGAACCGATTTGTTTATAACGATCCACATATATAACGATTCACAAAAACCGATTAAATTTTTTTTATAAAAAAAATTTTGGAAACGGACTCAGCCGTCTCCAATTGGAAACGGGCTCAGCCGTCTCCAATTGGAGACGGAAATTATACGCCTGTCTCCAATTGGAGACGGAATTTATTACCCGTCTCCAATTGGAGACGGAATTTCGGCGCCCGTCTCCAAATTTTAATCACGTTCGAGCGAATCCCCTTCCTCCTCACGCTGCAATCCATCCCATCTCCTTCCTAAGTCGCCGTCGTTCGTTTCTCTCCCATCTCCTTCCTAAGTCACCGCCGTCGTTCCCCTCCCGACCCCTCGTCGCCGCCGTTCGCTTCTCTCTCCGTGCTCGCCTCGTTCCCCTCCCATCCCCTCGTCGCCACCAATCAAGGTAAGCGCTTCCAGCCATGAAATCGGTTCCTGCAGTGAATGTGTATGTGTATATGTGGTTATATGTGGTTATGTGTATGTGTATACGTATGTGTATGTGTATGTGTATTTATGTGTATATGTGGTTATATGTGGTTATGTGTATGTGTATATGTATGTGTATGTGTATATGTGGTTATATGTG
>CM071866.1:39309749-39329507 GCA_036759665.1 Gynandropsis gynandra
CCCGAGCGGGTCACGACCCGAGTAACCAGCTAAGTTAAGTAAAATTAACTTAAAATAAAAGGGAACTCGTGGGGGGAATTAAGGCAACACTTAGACCGACTTAGGAGGAATAAAAGGAGGCAGAGGACGACATTAGAAGACAACCTTTGATTCAGTTCGTGATTGGAGAAGAACTCTTGCGAGGAGGCAAGCAAGGAGCATTGGAGATCAACCCGACACTTCGGTTTCGCTTGGTTTTCATGTTCCTTAGACTTTCTACTTTGTTTATATTTGTTTACAGACGCATGAGCGAGTAGTTGTTTGTTCTCTACTTTGTTTATGTTTGTTTACAGACGCATGAGCGAGTAGTTTTTTTGTTCTAGGAGAAGGGATTAGCCCTTGGCTATCTCGGAACCACTTTCTATTTATCTTTGAATGCATCTTGCCGTTTTAGTTTATCTATTCTTTATCTGAGTGCTTGAATTTACTTGTGTTTGCAATGGCCGCGTAGATACATGTGTTAGGGATTAGGAGAAGGACCGAAAGGAGAATTCTAGTCCTAGAAGATCAGGTTTAGAACAACCGAGGTTAGGCCACGAAAGTAGGGTAGCAACGGTTGAGGGTGAAACGGATGAATCACAGAACCTATGGGTTTAGTTCAAGGTGTCAGCCACGAAAGTAGGGGGCAACTTGTCTAGATCACGTGTCTATGCCTTGAGAGAGGGTAGATATCATATTAGGATCGTCTGCCTTAGATAGCTTTAACTGGGATTGCATGATAGATAGATTGATTGTCGGTTTCGGTAGTCTTGTGGTGAAACTGGATTCCTAGAACGTTTGTCTTATCGTTAGAAACCAAGTCATTTATTTACTTTCATTATTTCATTCTTCATCCATATTTGTTCGTTAGCAAGTTTGATTCATAGTTCGAGTTTAGATAGTGTTGCGTAGTCTCTGTGGGATCGACACCTAAAATACTACACACGTGTCGTGCACTTGCGGGTAGTTTAGGTTATTTTATTTAACTCTGATACGCATCAAAACCAGAGCGCCCTGCGCCTCTGCTCCCGAGCCCTCTGCTCCAGGGTTCTCAACTCCCTGGTCCCCTGCTCTCTAGACCTCTGCTCCCCCGAGGTCTGGCCTGGGCTCCTCGCTCCCCCGGAGCTCTGCCCACCTAGAATCCTAGCATCAACCACGTGACCAGGGATATGGTACACAATGGTGAAGATATTGGAAGACCTTTGGTCATCGTTCACAGTTGCCCATTGCCACCCGTGATCCTCATCAAAGATGATGTCTCGGGAAATATGCACACGCCGCATTACTGGATTCAAGACGCGATATCCCTTCACTCCTTCCACATATCCAATGAACACAACAGGGAGGCTACGATCATCTAGCTTCTAGAGTTATCGCATGTCTTTTGTGTGTGCCCTGCAACCAAAGACAAGCAAGAAATGCATAACAGGCTTACGCCCTTGCCATGCCTCGTAAGGAGTCTTGCTCGGAAGACTCTTTGTGGGGGTTCGATTCAAGAGAAACACCGTTGTGGTGACTGCTTCTCCCCAAAATTCCTCTGGCATGCCCCTCTGTTTCAATAGGGCACATATCATGGCCACCACGGTCTGGTTCCGCCGCTCCACCATGCCATTCTGTTGTGGAGTGTAGGGCGCAAAAAAGTGACGAGTCACACCTTTCTCCGCACAATAGGAGGCGAATTAAGAGGAAGTGAACTCGTCGTCGTTGTCTGTACGAAACACTCGCAACTTTCGCCCACTCTCACCTTCCACAATCGCCTGCCAACGCTTGATGGCCTCTAGTGCACTCCCTTTGTCAGCTAGGAGGACAACCCACATGTAACGGGTGGCATCATCCACCAGCAACAAGAAGTAGCGTTTGCCTCCTGGTGTTACCGGCGTGATAGGACCGCATAGATCTCCATGGACGAGATCGAGTGGTGCCATAGTGCGGTACTTGGCCTCCTTTGGAAAAGCACCTCATCGATGCTTCGTGATGACGCAAGTGTCACAAAACTGCTCCATGTGCTCCAACTGTGGAAGGCCCTTGACCAGGCCATGTTGCCCCATCTTCTCCAAGGCGTTAAAACTAATGTGCCCAAACCGATCATGCCAACACCAAGAATCATCGCCATGATGTGCAATAAGGCAAATCGGTTGAGCAATCTTCAATGAAAGGACGTACAAGCGATTGCGGCCACGTGAGACTTTCACCAAAAGTCATTGTTGTTGATCCCTAATCATCAACACTCCATCCTCAATCTCCACGTGCAACCCGTTCTCATTAAGCTGGCTAATACTGATAATTGAGTTCCTCAGGCGCGGGATATAGTAGACCCATGTGAGCAACTTGTGCTCCCCATGTCTACCTGCAAAAAAGAATTTACCACAACCTTTGATGTCAACAACGGAGCCATCACCAAACTCCACCGTGCCTACCACCGTCCGATCCAATTCAACAAAGACGTCGTTGCGACCTGTCATGTGATTTGTGGCCCCCATGGTTCCTTGATATAGAGTGGTGTCGGTGCAAGTACCTCCGAATTGGTGACTTCGTAAGTCTGTGCCATGAGAAGCGCCGGTTGGTCCATGGTCTCCTCCACCTGAACCAGATTCGCCTGCTCCTTCTTGGGCTTACGTCAATCCCTTACCCAATGACCACGGTGCCTACAGTTGTAGCACTTGTCATTCCCCAAATTGGTGCCACTATCGCCGCCTTTCTTGCGCGACCTGCGAGGCAGGTGCTTGTTCACGTCCCATGCACGTGCCGATTTGGAGCCCCGCTCCTTGCTATACGTAATCTGCTGCTCCTCAGTGAGATAGAGCTTGGCTCTCATGCCCTACATGGTGGCCTCTTGCTCATACCGCTCCTCCGCCACCTTTAACCTCCTGGTAACCTCTTCCATAGAAAGTGTTGGTAATCAAGCAACGTTTCTATTGAAAGAGCGATCTGAGAAAACCGGGGAGGAACTGTACGCAGGTACTTCGCCACGACTTTGTGTGCAGGTTCAGGATCACCAAGGGTAGCAAGTTGATTTACTAACCCATTTAGCCACATGAAAAAATCGTCCACTGACTCGCCATCGAGAAACACAATATTCTCGTATTTCTTCCGCACCTTTTGAGCGCTGACCTGACGCGCCCGGTCCGAGTCGACACGCATCTCCGCAATAGCGTCCCACGCGGCCTTTGAACTCTCCTTCACCGCGAGTGTGGAGATCATCTCGGGCGGCACACCTCGCAAGATTGCCTCTAATGCCATCTGATCCTCCTGCTCGTCAGTTGTGCCGTCCTCGACGGCTTCCCACAACAAGCGTGCATGAAGCAACACCTTCATGTGCAGTGACCACTCTCCATAGTTCGTCTTCGTGAGCATGGGAAACACCACACTACCCACCTCCTTGATCTCCCTCTGCGGAAACACCACCACCTCGCGCCCACTGTTATCACGATCATCACGGTGTTGTGATCTCTCACGTGATGGTTGGGAGCGACGCCTTACTCCTTCACGTTGCGGACTGTGAGACTGACCATGAGTAGAACCCGACATCTATCAGACTCTCGAACCAAGAAGCTCTGATACCAAATGTTAGACTTTTCCGTTTAGAGAGAATGAAATACTCGAAACAAGAGATGATTTGGTGCTACAAACTGTTGTAGTTTTTTGGTTTTTCCTCCTCTATTCATAGACTCATATTTACATAAGATTTAACGATAATTAAATGCTACAAACTCCTAAAATTCCACAAAGACACTAAATTCAAAGAATGACCAAGGTATATGTATTGACCACATCAAAATGGACACAAACTCTCACACAAAGATTCATCCAACACATAGTGCTAAAAGAATTTGTGTCATGCAAGAATGAAAGTATTGTATGTGAGCAGGATATCCGCCAAAAGAAAACTTTGGTGGCATTGACGCTAATGCCTATAGAGCAACATCAAGAGCGGGATATGTAGTCTATAAAGTACATATATTAATCAAAATGCAATAACAACAAGGAAATATATTGTAATGAACAAATACTCAAACATAGTTGGTTGGAAGTCGGTTATAGCAAAGGTTCCAATGAGCATTTGGATTAGTACCAAATACTGATAAAATGGAGTGCCAAAGTAAATTCCTTCCATATTTATTCTACACAAAGAGAGACAATTCTCAACACTACACTTTTTCACCTATGTTGTGCTCCTACATCCCTTTTCTTTCCACCGGCAACCTGTGACGGTGAATGGATCGGGGTTATGTACATTTTTGCCAAAAAATGATGGTGGATGGATATGCATTATCATGATCTACATTTGGTATTATGAACTTCTCGATAAGTAGTTGCCTAGGTAAGGGATGAATCGCCTCACAATGAATAGAACTAGCAAAAAATCAAGAAATAGCTAAAGTGTAATGAAATCTAACAAAATTGGAAGCATTGCGAGAGACGTTTTATAATATTTACATGTTAACCATAACTTAATGAAATTATTTAATAAGTCATTTTATCTTTCTTCCTCTATATAAATATGCATCAACACACATGCGGTTAGGTATTCATACTCAATATATTTACCAGATTCGTTTCCTATGATAAACTATTATTATATCTTATGATCACCAATAACAATCATTTTGCATAGATGAAGAAAAGGATTTCTGTAACCGACCATAGGCGGTAATCAATTGGCTCCTCGAACTTGTATTTGCATTATTACCACATGTTATCTCATAATATATGCTAAGAAGGCTAAGCATTTGACACAAGGGATCTAAAATAAAGCCCAAATATGTATGCACTAAGAGCACGTAATAAGAAATGTGATACTCGTGTCTATATATATAAAGGCTAAGCTTGATGGATAGAAACGACTCTGTAGTACTATATACCAGAGTAAGCTTGTGGAGGAAGCGAGTTGTAGAATCACAAAGAAATTGAACAAATAAACAAACACGTAAACGCCAACGACTAAAGATGTATAAGCCAAAGAGAAAAGAACAAAGAAAAAAACTCACAAAACTCAGAGCAAAATATGTGGCACATGCATTTTGTATTAATGAATGTCTCACATTGGAATGGGAGACAATGAATAAAGGCATATAAATATGTATACATGGAAAGATTTTGAATGGGCAATTAAATGGGTTTTAAAATAAGCTCATGGGCATGCATATAAATATAGATACATATAAACCAATTCGGGTTATCCAGATTGATCCAACCCGAATCGATCCAAACAACCCGAATCGTTTACAATATGTATTACAAATTTCAGAATCTGTCCAGTTCAGATTCGGGTAAAACCTGAGAAACCTGATTAACCCAATTTAAAAAATAAAAATAAAAAATATAATTTAAAATTTTCCAAAAATATATAAACACTAAACTTGCGCTACGTACGGACTGATTTATATAATTATTTTATTATTTAAAATTTTTATTTCAATATAGATATATCATGGTGCATAAAAAATTAATGGAGTTAAAAAAATATTGATTTGAAAATGCAACGAAAAGTAAAATAAATTAACAATTTTAATAGTTATTGATACATGAATTAAAAATAACAATATTAATATATAACTGTTTTTAGATCTAAACTAATTATTTAGAACTTATATCAATCATAAGATATAATATTATTTACAATTAGAAAATATATAAATACTTAGATCATGATTATATATTATGGGATGAAATTGAATATGATAATCTTGATCATGACAATTTCATTCAAACTCTCTATTCCTTGACAATTTTATTCGTCTGAATATGGTAGACATCGATGAACAACTTTCCAATGATTGTTTTTTCCATTTTTTACTATTTAATCGCTTTCAAAAGTTTGACCACAACCATATAGATTATCATATTAACATCACATAAATACATCAATAAACATTGAAGAGGGTTTAGAACCCACGAGTGCACACATTGATTTATATAAATATATTATTTTCCTACTAACAAATATTTAATTTTAAATTTTTCATTTCAATGTATATATGTTATGTGAGATGACAAATTAAATAGAGATAAAAAAAATTAGTAATGTGAACAACTAAAAACAAATGAAATTTTAAATATATATTAATATAATAATACTAAATATTTAGAATAAAAATTAACAACATGAATATATAACGTTTTAAGAAAAACTATGATCACTTTCAAAGTGTAAAAATTTTCAGATTTTATTCTAAAAGCTTTACCTATTACTTAACATTAATTGATAAATTAGTCATTTGACCACTGATTGATGATAAATTTTATAATGTGTTTTTAAATAATGATATAACCTACGTCAATTATATCTGCATGGTGTTTAAAACGCAATATTTTTATTTTTTTCTTTGTAAATTTCAATGTATTTTTATGAGTTCTTTGCATAAATAATATTATTTGATATAATTGAGTTGCATGTATTAACATGAGATAGTCAAATAATCACCCATGAGCGTACATGTATATATATATATATTACTTATATACATACATATGAAATATTGTTTTAAATCATATAAAAAAATTAGATGATTGTTTAATATATAATTTATTATATAAGTCTTTTTTTTATTTTTTTGGGATTAACACATATAGATTTCCATAAATTTTCTTTTAAAAAAGAACAAGGAAATAAAACAAATGAAAGAAAACAAAAAAGTTGATGATATGGTGCAAAGAAACATCCGTTGATAGTTCCTGCCTTTTTGCTAGTGGGTATCCGTTAAACGCTTTTAATTCCCGCTATTTTTACGTTTCAACGGATGTGCAACGGATATCCATTACAACATCCGTTGAATCATTTGTAATGGGCATCCATTGCTACAATCCAACGGATATATCTATTACACACCCGTTGAAAGTTATCAACTGATATTATTCGTTGCACGCCCATTGCAAATCGCAACGGATGTAGATTTTCAACGATCGATTTCCAACGACTCAGAGTACGTTGCAATCCTCATATTTTATTTTTAACAAGAAAAAGAAATGACAGCTATAAAAGAAAACAAAAAATTTGATGACGCGAAGCAAAGAGAAAATATCTCTTTTTTTAAAATAACAATTGAAACATTAATTAAATTCAATAAAAATATCATTTAATTTTTTGGTGGAAGAGAAAAGTAATGAGATAATAGAAGACATAAATAATTAATATTATTAAATAATTAGATAAAATTTATATTAATTATAACAAATTTTGAAAAAAATAAACATAAATATAAAAATATTGTAAATAATTGATCTTTGTTTTTTTATATAAAAACAAATTTGACGATGTGAATGCTTAGGTGGTTTAAGGAAAAGAGAAAAAATATCCTACTTTTATGTATATAATTTGATATTTTTATTTTTATTTTATATTAAAAAAATTATTCAAAGAGTCCTAAAACCAAATAACTCAAATTAGCATAATACTCGAAAAACCCGAACCCGGATAACCCAACCTGAATATCCGAACTACCTGAAGAATCCAAATATCCAAATGTAGTTGAGGTTATTTCGGCTCCAATTCTTTTGAACCTGAATCGAACCCGGACCGAAAATATTTGGATCCAATTTTTCAAAACTCGAGAAACCCAGAGCGAAACTCGAGGAATCTGAACCGAAATCCGGATTGGCCACACACACACACACACACACACATATATATATATATATATATAAAAAGATGAGCCTTGGACCTTGGGGTTTTTCGTTGAGATGGATCAGACATTGGCCTAGCGGACCATAATATTTTTTTCTTTTATCAGTCATTTTTTTTATTTTGGCCGGTTGGAGATGAAGAGTTGCGTCTGTTCAAACGATCCTCTCTGAAACCTTGCGTCTAAAGGCAAAATTGCACCTCATGACTTGCACCCAAAATTATTTACATGAGTGATCATTTGATCATCTGGAAATACACTAAAAAACCCTTTGTTTACCCCTTAACCTCTGAGAAAGACCATTAAGTAATTTTGACAAGAGATTAATCTCTTGTGATCGTTGAATCCTCAAAACAAAATAATGCTGATACTTTTGTCTTAGAACACTGTAAATGCAGGTCTCGATCATCCGTAGATCGATATTTTAATTAGTTGTTATTTTTCAATTTATCATTTTTTAATATTCGTTTATAAATTCTACATCTGAACTCATTGGATTCTAATAAAATGCATACATAAAAACTTAGAATCAAGGGAGAGCGGGAAACTCGGAAGAGGAGTTACACATATATGCTCGCAATAACAAAGACTGTGGAATAAAGAAGAAATGACGGAGCTTCAGTCACCGACAATCCAAATTCAGAAAAAACGGAGGAGATGCGAACTAAGATAAAAAAATACAATAAAAGAAAAATATCTCGTGGAAGGAAAAAATGAATATCAAATTAGCCCTTAGTGTGAGATCCTACGTGTTGTCTTTTCAGTAACTTTAGCAATATATAAATTGCTCATCTTACTTCACTTTCTCCATTATAATTTTTCGAAATTGTGCAAACAGAAATATAAAAAAATCTTATAAATAATTTTAATCAAAATGAATCTATTTTGTAAGAAATGAGTTTGAGAAGTGACGAAGATGAACACGAGAAAAAGAGTTTCTAAAATTGCAGTCTTACTTCTTCTCTTGATTGATAACATTCATATGCCTAAAGTCATTACAAAAACTAAACAAAATGAGCTTACAAACCACATTACAGACGTTGTTCCTTAATTACTAGCCTTCAACTTCTGAATCTTCCCAATCTCATCATTCTTGATTTTATCGATCCATTTGACACTGATTATCTTATGGTCCTTAGGTAGCTCAGCAAATTCCCACATTCCATTCTTGTTAATCATTTCAATCTTTGGATCCATAGCCTTTCTACATACCTTTTCTGCAATAGCCTCCTCAAATGTCACATGTTTCTCTATTGATATGTAGAAACATTCATACACTTGATTTGATTCCCCTTCAACTTGTTCGGTATCTTCATATATGTCTGCAAGCCTCCTCATTATTTGAACCATTCTAGATGAATTGTTGCTACTATCCTTGCTTCCTCTTGAGCTTGACTGGTTTAGTCTGATGGGTATAGGAGTGAGTTGAGGTTGAGTAACTCGGCTCCCTCCAAACCCTTGTCCCTCCTCCATTATCCCTTTGAGGAGTTCTCTGAATGTGTTGTTCTCCTTATGTTTGAACTGGCATAGTTGGATTGAAACTAGGAATCCCAAGTTTCAAACTGAGCGTCCCCGTTCTAGCCCTTGCTTTCTTCAAAGACAACATCCCTAGAACATCCATTCTTCTTGTGCTTAGTTTAAACACCCTATACCCTTTGCTCATACTGCTATATCCCACGAATATAGCCTTCTTTGATCTGACATCTAGCTTCTGCCTTTTTTGTGCTGGAACTAGCACATGACAAAGGCTTCCAAACACCTTGAGGTGGCTCGCATTGGACTTGTGACCACTCCAAACCTCCAATGGTGTCTTATTGTCTTTAGATCTCTCGTGGGTAGTCTGTTCTGAAGGTAGGCTGCTGTGAACATTCCTTCGCCCCAGAATTTGTTTGGAGTTCCCTTGTCCTTGAGCATGTTTCTCATCATTTCCATGAGTGTTCTATTTCTTCTCTCAACCACTCCATTTTGTTAAGGAGAATATGTCACACTCAGCTGCCTCTGTATTCCATGCTCCTCCAGAAAATCAGTGAAAGCCTTGGAGTTAAACTCTCCTCCTCTGTCTGATCTCAATTTCTTCCCAGTTTGAGTTTCCACCAAGTTTTATAATTTCTTGAACATGGTGAATGTGTCTGACTTGAGTCTGAGGAAGTAGACCCACAACATGTGTGAATGATCATCTGTGGAGGTCAGAACATACACACTTCCATCTAGAGATGGAGTTTGCATAGGACCACAAAGGTATGTATGCACCAGCTCAAGAATATCCTTTACTTTGTCTTCTGAATGTTTTGGAAATTCTTCTTTGGTCTGTTTTCCTTGTACACAAGCTTCACAGAGTTCTTTGATTACCTTGAACTTAGATAATCCATTCAGCATCTCATGGTTGCATCATCACCAGATTGTGTAACCCGACATGTCTAGACCTCTTGTTAGGGCTGGGCACGGGTCGGGTACCCGGATTTTTGAGGGTACCCGAACCCGAACCCGAACCCGGACGGGAGTGCTTCTCTCTGGCCAATCCCTCGACTGCTCGATCCCTCCTGCTCTTCCTATTAAACCTAAATCAATAAATTCTCATGTACAAATGGGGCTAGATTCAGAGGAAGACGAAGCAATCGTCCAATCAGTTGTGGAGGGCTCGATCCCTTCCTACTCATTGGAGACGAAGCTCGGTGACTGCAAGCGGGCGGCAGCAATCCGGCGAGAAGCGTTGCAGAGGACCACTGGAAAATCCCTTGCGGGTCTTCCATTGGATGGATTTGATTACGAGTCAATTTTAGGGCAGTGCTGCGAGATGCCGGTGGGTTATGTCCAGATTCCGGTGGGTATTGCTGGTCCTCTGTCGCTCGACGGAAGGGAATTTTCTGTGCCGATGCTCCACACTGGGAATTTTCTCTCTGGCCAATCCATCAGAGGGAGGGAGAAGAGGTCTGCGGCGTGGAGCAGAGAGGAGAGGGAGGGAGAAGAGCTCTACGGCTTGGAGCAGAGAGGATTGGGGGGAGAAGAGGTCTACGATGTGGAGCAGAGAGGAGAGGGAGGGAGAAGAGGTCTGCGGCGTTGCGGCGTGGAGCAGAGAGGAGAGGGAGGGAGAAGAGAGGAGTAATGGCAATTTTGTAAATAAATTAAAGTTTATGTCTATTTATATATATATATAATTAGACTCGGGTACCCGCGGGTACCCGTTTCAGTGATTTTAAAACCCAAACCCGAACCCGCGGGTAATGAGATTTCATTATCCGAACCCGCGGGTTCGGGTAATTTTTTACGGGTTTCGGGTCGGGACGGGTTCTCCGGGTAATTTGTCCACCCCTACCTCTTGTGCCAGAAGTCTGAAAGATCATTCTTTGCTGCTACGTGAGCTCCATCTACAGCTAACCTCCATCTCAATGGTTATGTTTTCCACACCATAGGCACCTCAGCAACTTTTGCTCCTTTCTTGTCTCGAATCAGGCACAAGTTCTCCATGAACACCACATGGTAGCCATTCCTCACCATTTGTGGAACACTCAATAGATTTTTATCCAATCCTAGAACCCAGAAAGACTTCTTTGATTTTTTTCTCCCTTCATCACTTCTATATCCTTTCTTTCTTGTTGTTCGTAGGGTGGCTCCATTACCCACTCTTATAGGCACTTTCACACTTATATCTAGGTTTGTAAAAAACCTTTTTTCTCTTGTCATATGGTTGGTGGCTCCGTTGTCTATCAGCCACACTTCCTCACTGAATGTTTCTCCAAACCACATGGGCTGCAGTGGACAAGAACTCCTCATCTTGTTGCTCTTGGTTTGCTTGAGCTTGATTTGGAGTGTGTCTCTTTACTCTGTAGTCCCTTATAAAGTGTCCAGCTTTACCACATGCAAAACATTCCTTTCTGGTCTTGTAGGGCTTGGATCCCTTAGTTCTTTTTTGTCTATTCTTGAAGTAACACTGAGTTTCTGTGTGGTTGTCTTTCTTGCACACGCCATACCATTTCTTTCCATTATTTCTCTTTTCCGGTTGACTAGTAAACTTCTTGTTTGTGTCTGACTTGGAACCTAACTTGATTCCTTTGAACTTTGCTTGGAAAGCTCCCCCTAACCCTCCTTCATTTCTATCATCTAATCTGTATTCTTGAGCTTGTAGAGCTATCACAAGCTCTGCAACTGTGAGGACAGTCAAATCCTTGGTTTGCTCAATGACCCCTAGATAGGGGTCAAATCGTTCTTGCAGAGAGCATAGTATATTTGAAACCAATGCATCTTCCTTGATATCATCTCCATATGCTCTCATCTCGTTCCCTAGCTCTGTCACTTTCTTTGCAAAATCCCTGATGGATTCCTTCTCCCTTGCTTCAAAGTATAGTATATAGTTCTCAATTTTTGTAGTTTGATCATGGTTGTTTTGGGGTCCCCTTGAAATATTTCTTTGATGAGATCCCATGTTGCTTTTGACGTCTCACAATGGATAAGTGAGCATTGAATATCTCCTCTGAAACAACATGGTAGATCAACTTTAATGCCTTTTGATATCTAGCCTCTAGTTCCTCCCATTCAGCTATTCTCTTCTGCCTTTATTCTTCTGTAGTTTCAATGCCTAGTGCAGGCAGTTCTGGGATCCCTTCTGTTACAACCTTCCATAAGCTCTTATATCTTAGGGTAGCCTTGATCTTGATCATCCATAGGTTGTAGTTCTTGCCTTCAAATACCGGAACTGGTGGAGTGTTCTGCATTCTTGACCTTTTGTTGTCTTAATGCAGCCTTGAGAAACGATAGTTTGCTGGATGTTCTCTTGTTCCCTTTTGTGCTTCCAATGGTGCTTCAATCGTGCAGTCGATTATGCTTCAGAATGGTGCTTTGGTGCACCTTTTGGCCTTGAGAACCAGGAGGCTCTGATAGCACTGTTGTTTTATTAGTGAACTTTAGCAACATATAAGTTGCTCATCTTAGTTCACTTTCTCCATTGTAATTGTTCGATTGTGCAAACACACAAATGTAAAGAAAGATCTCATACAAGAATTTTAATCAGAATGAAATGAGTCTGAAAAGTGATGAAGATGAACACGAGAGAAAGAGTTTCTAAAATTGCAATTTTACTTCTTCTTTTGATTGTTAATGTTCATATATGTCTAAAGACATTACAAAAACTAAACAAAATGAGCTTACATACCACATTATAGACGTTGTTCCTTAATTACTAAATATGAGCCTAGTTTGACTATCTCGCGAACCTCATGTCCACGGCAAAAACAACAACCCATTCCGGTGCAACTTCTCAAGCTGATTCCGAGGCTATCTCCTGCTTGTTTGTCTCCTTTCTTGATTTGAGCTTCATCTGGCATCTTTGCTCAGCATCCTTGTCCCTTGTTACAGCTCCCTTGATCGGTTTCCTTTTGTTTTCTTGAACCCTGAAGTCTACAACTTGATCATATTGCACTCTATTTTCCCCTGCTTCAGTGACTAAGTTCGCAACTTCTTGGTGAATAAACTGATCAACTCTCCGCATCTTCTTGGTGAATAAACTGATCAACTCTTTCACTACAATCACAAATAGCCGACCCAACCTTCAGAAAAATCGAAAGGTTAGCATTCAGTCTCCAAATGGAAAATAATCCAAGAGCTACAATTGCCCAACACAACAATTTTGTCAATCCAAAAGATACGACAAACAACGACAACACAACAAATACACTATTCGCAGAGCTTTATATTGTATTATATACGTAGATACGAAGAAAATTGTGCAGAAAATACAGTCGCACGCAATTCCTAAGTTTTAATATTCATCCAAACCTAGTGAACTGATTGGATGCGACCAACTTTATCGTGGCACGACAAATGGTATACCAAAGACAAAACACTTATTTTTATACTATTTCATAAATCCTCTTTGACAAAGAAAAATTATCATTCGACTATATCCAAATCTTGCGCATAATATTAGTATTTCACGTACATGCAATCATGCGTTAGTTTATTTGAATATTTTTTCCAACATGTTCCCATTTCGAATCATCCCTGAAGAAGCTAGAAGGAGATCCTGTTGGAGTGCATCCATATGGATATCGATCAAATATGCTCGGGATAGCGGATTGAAAGTTTTACTTGTAGTGATTATTATATAATAAATTTACATGCATGATTTTATTTATCTACCAAAACCTTACACCCAAATTATTGTTAAATATAAATACCCGTCCAAGATTATATATGCTAATTCAATTTTTTAGATTTTATATAACCTGTCTTTTATAGCATTTGAGTCGAAATCGATTTCTTAGTTTTGATAACTGTAGTATTTGATTATTTCTATTTTTAGATCGGATGTAATAAAAATTATCATGTTATATCATTTTTATAGATTATAGATATATAAATTAAAATAAATATACATAATATTATTATGTTTTATCGATCTTCTAAAAGTTTTTTAGATGATTGACGACAGTCTAGTAACCGATTAGATATCGACCAATTAATTTTCTTTTTAAAAAAAATAATATAATTTTGATATTTATAAAAAATATAAAATTAAAATCGATTTAAAATAAATATATTTATGGTTTTCTAATTCTACACTTTTAAAAAATATAAAATAAAAATATTAAAAATTGAAAAAAACGTCTAAATCTAAATGTTGACTAATGACTGATTAATCTCCTAAATACTAGATAGTCGTCATCCCCGATTACACTTACCAATTTTACAACACTGTTTTATATTAATAATTTAGAGAGACAAACAAAAAGCGAAATACACTTCCGACCGTTCATTTAAATAAGTGGGCCTCGAAAAGATGTCCAAAGGTACGTTCAGGGGCACCAGGACAAAACCTTGTACAAGTGGGATCCACTAGTGGGCCACTTCCCATAATCCCACGGATCTCGACCGCGAGATCCAAGGCCCATCTGTCATTTCCCACCACACGATTTAACGATCGATTGAATGTAATGTAACGCCCCCCGAAAATTATCATCATCCGCCTTCTCGTTTTCAGCCTCAAAGTTAGAGCATATTCTCGGTGATGCCACTGGACCCTAAACTCCCCAAGTACGTTACAAAAATCGGATCCTGAGGTGCCTAGACATCCATAAGTATCTCAGCCAATAGATCAATGCCACGTGTCTGGAGTAGCAGCGAGACCCTTTGATTTGACCACGTGTCGAAATCAACCCCCACCACTACAAATGAGCCATAGTTCTGCTTGGTTTTCTTCAGCCACTGTGTGTGCTTCTGTGATCATTTTCAGGACGTTTCGGAGCTCTAACTCAGTCGCCGCGAGTTGCGTAAGAATATCTATCTAGTTAATGTATGAAAAACGTTCATTTGCTTTTAATAGTAAGATTTTTTTCTAGTCAAATTCTCGGAATATTTGGAGTCTGTTGTGATTTTTTTTCCTTTGACGATTTCGATTTCTCTTCTTAAATTCCAGATATCGGGGCTATTCCAATGTTAAAAGTGCTCTTTCTCTCTCTTTCTCTCTGAGTTAGTTCTGTTCTGAAGCGTGAAACAGTAGTTTCTAGTCACTCTGACAACATTACCAGGTTTTGTTGTAGGGTTTATGAATTGTTTTTTTTTTTTGTTTCATCTTTTCCATCTGGGTGTTGCTCCTTGTATTGTATGTTTCTGAACATTGTGAGCTGTAATATCTGATATTTCACAGGAAAAAAGGTCCTGTCTTTAGTTGGAGATCACCATCTGTCTCGATTCAATTGCATGAAAATTAAGTTTTGTTGATTGTCGTTGTTTTTTTTTTTTTTTGATAAAATATTCTCCTCCCGTTTTTTTTTTCAGATATAGAGGTCTTCCACGATGGCAACTGTGACTACTTCACACTTGGTGTCACAAACGTCACTTATCAACACCCATGGAGCTGCAGGCTCTGAGACCATCACCATCCATGGAAAAGCAGTTTCTGCTAAATCCACTAAAAGATCGCAGAACGCTCCAAGTGCTAAGTATGGCGGTAAGATCGTGTGTCAGCAGGGTATGACAGTGGTCTTTGTTGGAGCTGAGGTCGGTCCCTGGAGTAAAACTGGTGGCCTCGGTGATGTCCTCGGTGGTCTCCCTCCTGCAATGGCTGTAAGTTCCACATATTGACCTGTTTTATTGCTTCTCTGGAACCAAATGGAATAGCTTATGTGGTGTCTTATTCTTTTGTGAGCTTCTCGTGAAAGGAGTATGTTGTCTAATTCAGAGTTTTTTTGGTATCGTTAGGCTAGAGGACACCGTGTGATGACTATAGCTCCTCGGTATGACCAATACAAAGATGCTTGGGACACTAGTGTCTCGGTTCAGGTAAATTTCTCACTATTATTACCCTTTACAGGCTTTGATGAATACCATGCTTGGTAAATGTTCTTCTGTATTTACTTTCTTGTCCAGTGAACACTAAGCTTAGCAAGTGTTATCAGTTTGTTGGAATGTTATATTCTATTGCAGATCCAAATTGGCGATAACGTTGAGACTGTTCGGTTCTTCCACTGCTACAAACGAGGGGTTGATCGTGTGTTTGTTGACCATCCAATGTTCCTTGAGAAGGTTTATTTTGCTTTCCTAATCATTAGCAGGGTCTATTCACAAGAAACCCTGATTGATTTAGAGCTTTTTTTATATTAAACAACGCAGGTATGGGGCAAAACTGGATCTAAAATCTATGGCCCGACTACTGGAGTGGACTACGATGACAACCAACTCCGGTTCAGCTTGTTGTGTCTGGTAAACACTTGTATTCTTTACCTCTTTGGTCTAATTCAAATGAATACTCTCTGTTCCTTCACAGTATAAGTTTGGTTTACTTTCTTTACTGGCAGGCTGCTCTCGAGGCACCAAGGGTTCTGAACCTGAACAGTAACAAGTATTTCTCGGGACCATATGGTGAGAACGGCTTCCAGTTTTTTATTCTTTCGTGAAATTTTTGAAATATGAAATAAACTTACTCTGTTTTGTGATGATTTAGGGGAAGACGTGGTCTTCGTTGCAAATGATTGGCATACTGGTCTTCTTCCATGTTACCTCAAATCCATGTACCAATCACGCGGAGTCTACAAGAGTGCAAAGGTAATATTTTAGTTTCTTTATCGAATTATATATTTGAAAAAGGCGTTCTTTTGGCTCTGGCTGATCCGGGGAAGACACAAGCGATGTAGCTTTACATTCTGGAGTAACCCTTTTCTTGATGAATGCTCTACAGGTTGTCTTCTGCATCCACAACATAGCCTATCAAGGAAGATTCGCTTTCTCAGATTTCTCACTTCTTAATTTGCCAGACGTTTGCAAGAGTTCATTGGACTTCATGGACGGGTACTGACTAATGTAGATTGTTGTGCGAAGAATAAACATGGCTCTCTATCTATTCACAATTCTGATTTATGCTTCTTGCTCTGTGTACAGATATGATAAGCCCGTAAAGGGACGGAAGCTCAACTGGATGAAGGCTGGAATACTGGAATCCGATAGAGTCTTAACGGTCAGTCCATACTACGCTCAGGAACTCGTTTCCGGAATTGAGAGAGGCGTGGAATTGCATTCTTATCTTCGTATGACAACAATCACTGGAATTGTTAACGGAATGGACGTCCAAGAATGGAACCCAGCCACCGACAAGTACATTGATATCAAATATGATGCCACCACAGTAAGTGTGTCCAGAAGATCAGTAAATCTGGTAATCAGGATTCTCAACTTGTTAACAATGGGCCGCCTTTTCTTGATATTTTGCAGGTTACGGAAGCAAAGCCATTGCTTAAAGAAGCACTTCAAGCTGCTGTTGGGCTTCCTGTTGATAGGGATATCCCAGTAATTGGCTTCATTGGGAGATTGGAAGAACAGAAGGGTTCTGATATTCTTGTAGATGCTATTAACAAATTCATCGGGCAGAACGTTCAGATAATAATCCTTGTTAGTACTTCATTTAAATAAACTGACCTGTTGTTTTACGGCTGAAAGATAACTCGTATGGTGAAGTTATCTTTCCATACGCAATCAAACAATTGCATATATGCTCAAATTGGACATAAAGCTTACACGAGTGTTTTCTCGTGTATGATACTCTCCCAGGGAACTGGTAAGAAGAAATTGGAGGCGCAGATTCTGCAACTGGAAGCGAAATACCCAGGAAAAGCTGTTGGTGTGGCGAAATTCAATGTGCCATTGGCTCATATGATAACTGCTGGTGCTGACTTCATTATAGTCCCTAGCAGGTTTGAGCCTTGCGGCCTCATTCAGTTGCACGCAATGAGATATGGAACGGTATGATCATTTCAAGTCCTCGACTAGTTGTTTTGATCTATGTGAGAGTTCATTATCACGGATGAGTTGATTTGCAGGTTCCCATTGTGGCGTCCACTGGTGGGCTTGTGGACACGGTCAAAGAAGGTTACACTGGCTTCCATATTGGACGATTCAACGTTGAGGTAAATGAATTCAAACCTCTTATACTGAAAATACGTGGTTGGAATTCATTTGACAATTGGTTGTGAACTATTTAGATGGATGATAAACAAGTTGAAATCTTTGTAATTTTCTTTTAGTGTGAAGTAGTGGACCCGGCTGATGTGAGTGCAGTAGCAGCAACAGTTACAAGAGCCATCACAGTGTATGGAACAGCCGCCATGGAAGAAATGATTCAGAACTGCATGGCCCAAGACTTCTCCTGGAAGGTCAGTGAGCTTCACTGTGGAATCAATTCGTTTGAAAGTTTGAAAATTGGCACTAATAGTAATATGACATATCAAGAACCCCACAATGCCGTTGAAGCTTAGTGTCAACGTTTTCGAGGATACTGAAATTGGGTTATGGATGCAGGGACCTGCGAGGCTGTGGGAGAAGGTATTGCTGTCACTGGAGGTGGCAGGGAGTGAGGCTGGAACAGAAGGCGATGAGATCGCTCCTCTTGCTAAGGAAAACGTTGCAACGCCATGAGTGTATATATAAACGTAGCTCATTTCCTTGTCTGTTTTTGTGTCGTGCTTATGGATAAGTGGAAGATATGTCTGACGGAGGTAATTCTGTCGGACAAAGCTGAGGTGTGGGGATGTAGTAATGGAACCTTGGAATGAAAATAAAGCGAAATCTAACTGATGTCTGTAGGTGCATCCAATTATAGAACCAAACGTCTAATATGTTCAAAAGTGAAATAATAGAAATATTTTATAAATTTACTATAGTGATAAGATAAGATGGATGTCATTTTATAAATTTTTTGGGAGTTTTAGATGCAAAGAACTGCGGATATCTAAATGGAGATCAAATACTAGTTATTCATATGGAATGGTTATGATTATAATTATGAATTTATTTTGTGAATTGAGTTTTTTATTGTTTTATATATTTTTAATTTATAAAGATTATCTTTTGTATATTTTAAGTTTTAAAAAATATATATGTCGTCACCACCCAAATATACTAATTATTTAGTATACTAATTAAGTTTTAGATCAGAAAAAATGCCCATATATTAGTTATTTAGTTTAGTTAATTAGATGTGATGTATTTAGGAAAGAAAATTTGGTCACCAACAAAATAATAGCTAATGCATTTTCTTATTCCATAACGAAGGGTTTACAAGACTATTTACAGACAATTGAAAACCCTAAGTAAGTAAATTTTCCTTAATATAAAATATAAACTTTCCTAAATATAAAATATAAACTTTACTTAATATAAAATATAAACTTTCCTTAATATGCCCCCTCAAGACGGAGCACGGAAGGTGATTCCGATCTTGACACAGAGATCATGGAAAGAAGAGCGCGGAAGCGGCTTCGTCAGAATGTCAGCAAGCTGATCGCGGGAGGTGACCTTCCGTGAACCAAATTACTAGTTGGTCATGTTGACCGTGAGAAGAGTGCTTAGCAGATTTTGTGGATCGAAGGTAGGAGCCGCATCGGAGAGATGGGCGGTAGGGTTACTGGTTTGGCCGGCCATGGATTAGGGTATTGAGGCGGCTGAGCAAGAGATGCCAGATCTAGCGTTAGGTGATGCGGATCTAGGGTTAGATCTAGGGTTTGATCTAGGGTTAGGCGATAGAAGGGCCGCCACCGCGACGCGATAACGACGGGACGCGGCGCGGGACGAGAGAGAGACGGGTAAGCCGGGACGCGAGAAAAACGGGCAGGGCGGCCCAAGTTGAGGACAACAG
>CM071866.1:39333717-39425042 GCA_036759665.1 Gynandropsis gynandra
AGGAGACGGCGTCAATGAAGGTGGAGATAGCGTAGGGAAGAACGGCCGAATTAGGGGGTGGCGGCTAAAACAGGGTAGGCAGAAAAAGAAAAAAAAATAAGTTATTTTGTCTTATGACTTGGGCTCTGATACCATAATAGCTAATGTATTTTCTTATTACATAACGAAGGGTTTACAAGACTATTTATAGACAATTGAAGACCTTAAGTAAGTAAATTTTCCTTAATATAAAATATAAACTTTCCTAAATATAAAATATAAACTTTACTTAATATAAAATATAAACTTTTCTTAATACAAAATACTATCTAATTGGTCTACCTCTAGACATTACCAGCTAAGTGATCTCAACACTAGACATCCTTCTGTCTGTCCGATGAGTTTGTACGATTTTTACAACGTCGACGTCTGATTCACGTCTAAATCACTGATACAGAAACAAGGTTGGATGTAATGGTTACAATATGAAACATGGTAGGAGGTAATAAATTCCCTCAAATTAAGCATTAGTTTTTTTGAGATTATTACCGTAGACAAAGAATTCTGTCTTTACAGGAAGACAACAATTGCTAAGGAAAAAGCAAAGAAACTTGAAGCTATTAGTATCATTAAGCATATGAAATTAAGATAAGAGTAACTAATCTTGTTCCAATGCATAGATTGCAAAGAACGTCTATATGACACATCTCAAAAACAACAAAGAACAACAACTTCAACTCTTCTCTCATCTCTAAACTACTACTTGCTGTTTTGTCACTCCCCAAAATTTCCCCCTACACTGTGAACACCACCTGGTAAAACAATCTCATAAGCTAAAACCCACCTTTTGTTTTACCTCAAAATCATATAGTTTCCGCTTCACGCCTTCCACAGAGATCTATCCGAAGCACCTATCTATCATACTCTTTAACTACGAGGATTTGCTTCACAAACAAAGAATAGGTCATCATCTCCTGATTGACATGAGCGAGACCAACAAATGTAGGACAAAGCAGCAAACCAGTGCCCGTTCGTTATCACAAAACCAACAATGAATCTTATTCGTGATTGGTCATTGTGGAATCAAGCCTCTTTTGTCTAATCCAAGTCAGCCCTCGACATCTCCGCAGACCGAGTCCCTGATTCAACTTTCACTCTTTGGTAGAACAATACATATGCTGCAGAGTTCTTGATTTCAGATTCACTTACAGGTGAAACATGGCTGTCGTCGAAATGGTACCATTTGTTGTCATCAATCAACTGCAGGAACAGCATACCATCATTAGGCAATAATCCATCAGAAGCATGGATATGCATACCCATGCGACAAAAAGAGAAATCAATAATTAACTACATACAATTTATGGTGTTGTTGACAAATGCATGCCCGAATGTGACAACACGCAGGTAGAAAATTTGAGAGACTAGTCTATTTTTTTTCTTTTTTTACGATGACGATGATGCACATATTACAAACGAGACAAAAAATAAGTGGATACTTGAGTAACTCGTATATCTTTGACTACTGATGGTGACGATCGTGGTGCTCGCACAAATGAAGAAAAGTACATAACGGACTAAACTATTCTGATGGGAATAGCACAGGTTAGCAAAATCAGAGTAATGACGAGAGGTCAAGCCACCAACCTTAGAATAGGCAGTGTAATGACCACCACCCAGGCCACCATAATGATTGCTAACAGCATACAGCTCATATACGTATGACTGACCATCCTTGTGCTTCACGTACTTGCTCAAGTCTAGATCATGAATTGGGAAGTTCACAAATGTATCAATCTTATTCTTCAGATATCTGCTATAGGTGAATCGTTTCAGATGGAACACAAGAATGTCTGGCAACTTCCACAAGTCTAGCTTTTTGTTTGCTTGTCTATGTTCCTTGCAACGTGGGCAATACCTGGTTCGAAAGATTAGAAAATTACAAAAGCTCAAATAGTTCAGCTGATACAGTCATGAACTTAAGACAGGTGACATACCACATATCATCTGGTCCCAGAGGTTCCTCTGCTAAGAAGGCCTCCAAGCACGAAAACAAAGATATAGCTTCTTGTCTTGTCTTCTTTGCCGAGAAACTTGTTTTGTGAACCTCCGGCAGGTCATTTAAGTAGCTGCCATCGTATTTTTCAAGCTCGTTTTCATTCCACTCCACCAAAACCCTTGTAACACTTCCAGGATTCACAACAGACTCAGACTGAAGTGGCTTGATATTCAAACCACGTTCATCTGTCAAGAAGACTCTGAAAGATAATTCTCTATCAGATGCATCCTCTAGCTCAGTATCTATAGATGAAAAACTTCCTGATGATTCGCCAGCAGCTTCAGCCAGATGGCCATTTTCTTTTCCATTCTGGACTTTAGATGATGTATGGACCCTCTGTAAAGGTGACAGCAATCTTGAAACAATTGCATCAATGGCACTTCCAGTTAGTGGTTCCATATTGATATAAGTGACAAGAGGAGTGCCAAAAAACTTCGTGTGTCCACCTCTAACGCTCTCCAAAACAGACCTGAAAAACTTGGAAGTTGTAATTCATAGATACCCAACTCAAGAGGAAGAGGATGGTTCTAGAACATCTAATAAACAACAAGCATGCAAACCTTTCATGCTTTCCATGAAGGATTTCGAGTTTGCCTTTCCCCAACCCTTTCTGTGAATGGTTGAATCGATATGCTACAATATGCTCATCATCTTTTATAACACTCAATGACTCCAGCGGATTCTCGAAATATCTGAAGACCTTGTGATCATAGACCTGGGAAGAGAATCTCACTGGTTAGGACTTCGTGAAAAAAGAAACACCCACATTGATAATATAAGAACAGAGCTGGTTTAGAAATTATACCTCTGCAAGTAAAAGGCTCTCATCATTGTTTAAGCAGCATGCAGTGCCTAACGCAATATTGAGATCTCTACAAGATCCGTGCTTAGGAACTGTTACAGTGTATGGTATTGGCAGGCGACTTCCATCATCATAAAACACTGTAACTGTCATTGATCGAGTGAGAGTTGACGGTAATGGCAGTGACAGGTACATGAATGGGTCAAAGGTGATCGAGATTTTTCCACAGACTGGGCAAACCAGCGTTGACTTGTATTGTCCCTAAAAGAAAAGATATACAGCATAAGTGAAATGACAGACAAGGTCTTCTAATACTCAAACAAAAAACCCGAACAGAATAAAATGGGGAAAGGAAATTAAAAGCAGTAAAAACAATTCTCACTTGGCAGACATCAACTATCACAGAATCATTTCGGGCCTTGTGATATTTCCAGCACTCTTCCGCAACTTCTTCATCTGGACGACCATCTGAATCTTTAACCTCGATGTAAGGTTTTCGTTTTACCTTATTCAAATCTTCATGCAGCCCATCCAAAAGGAAAGCAAGCAGTTCCTGACACAAATATGATTTGATACATCATATATATAATGAAAAACAACAAAAAAGTAGTATGCAATGTCTAAGGGGAAGGCCACGACCATACAAGATCCCAAACGACTGAGTTTGAGCAAATGACTTACTTGAGAATCATGTTGATTATATCCACTAAACTGTGGAGCAAATCGAGCAAGTTTAGTCTTAAAAGTACGCGGTGCAACTGCATTCCGTCCAGATGACCACAATTTCCTCAACAACTCACCAAACGCGAGAGCAAGCTCACCCTAAGTAGTGTTAGGAATCATATTTTAGACAGAAGGTGTATAGATTGACACAGAACAACAACCAAGATGATATCCATGAAGCACTTACACACATTCCCAAAGGATTCTCTGTATTTATGTCGTCACTGTAATCTTGCAAGAAGTATTCAACGATTGGGGGTGTATGGGCCAAACACTGAAGAGCACTATTCATGAAACAAGTGTTTCCCAAATTTTGAAGTCCTGCCAGACCCCCCCTCTCACCTTTTCCATGAGCACCATAAGAATTACAGATATCACTTTCAGATGTACTTTTCCGAAAGAGACTAAATTTGGAGCTATCAGAGTGACCGTTGGATAAGGTAGCACCTCCAGCAATTGTAACACTCGACCTTGAAGGTTCTAGAGGTACCAGAGCTAATTCATTTCCCGTCACACCCGTACTAAATTGCAAAGAAGGGGGCTCATCCACTTCCAAGAGAATCTGCATTGAATGAAATAATTAGTTCCATAAACATGAGCTATTCTATCAAGGCACCCAGACTTTAACAACAAGAGACAAGTTATCCCCAGACTAACGTATAAAATAGACCAAATTGCATTAATCCTAAGTCATAATGTAAAATATGTAACTTTTTAGATACTTACATGTTGGTCCATTTGAAGGTGTGACTCCTCCAGGTTCTTGTCAGATGACGGTTCCAAGAGTATGCCTTTCTGCTTATTGAAGTAATCCCAGATTCGAGCCTGCTTTTACATATAAGAATGAAGCAAAGAGCAAAATCTATAAGTTAAATGTGGAATATTTCGTTAACAATGAACCAAAAAAGTCAAAAACTTCAAGCACACACCTTTGATTGATCTACCCCTTTAAGAGTGCACACTTTGGCATAAAGGTCTCTTGCAAAAGCCTGGCACATCACATTTCATTTAAGAGTTGAACATAAATGAGGTGATGATTTAAGCAAAAACAACCTTTGCCTCTGGAGAGCACAAGAACAAAAGTGAATCGACGAGGAATACATACCTGTTTGCTCAACCTTATAACAGTGTCACTTCCATCTCTTCCATCTGTCAACTGAAGAGAGAGTGGGTAAACTTCTACACTGTAACTCTTGCTATAAAACCCTTGGCAGATCATCTTTCTAGGTATCGGAGGACCTCCTTTATACCTGAATTATATAGAATCTGATTAACCAAAAGCCTACTAAACATAACAGCATGATACCAGACAAAACTAGTGGTTTTGAAGAATGAGTTCCCTATTATAGACTCTAAAGGATAGATGAGAAACTCACCATTCTACGAGTCTTTTCCAAACTTCTTGAGGAACTAGAACATAGTCAACCCCTTCCTCCAACATCTTAAGAAGTTGAGGATCACTAGTGTCACTTCCACTTTCAATAATATCAAAATTGTCAATTGGACCAGGCCTTGGCACCACTGAAGGCTCTCCGCTTGGACCCTCATCAGTTAATTGCCCAACATATCTCTGCCAGCTTGTGTACCACCTGCACTGACACAGATATATTAAATGCAACTAAAACTAGGTGTGAGATATACCGGATGAGCAACAACAAAGAAAGAGAAACGCATTACTGGAAACAAACACGCATTACTGGAAACAAACACGAACATCATCTTTACTGAGTGTCTAAATCAATGAGATACAACGAAATCTTGATTGGTCCACAGTCATAGATCAAAAAGATTTTTTAACCAGATGAAAATAAATGACCTGATAGAGTGAGTTTTGAACAATGACTTACAAACCCCTCCCAAGGAAATTAGCACATAACTGATCTGAGGATTAAATGCTACTCAATTTTTCTTTTAAAAAAATAGAGCTAAGATCCCCATGTCTTCAAGTCCAAAAGAACCAGGGAATGAAGAGTCATGATGCATGACCCTGGTCAGGATTATGAACCCAAAATATTGTTTTAAGAGAAATCAAGTAAATATAAAAATCTTCCTACGAGTATGTAAGGGCCAATAAAATCACATTGCTTAAAGAATTCGAAGATGGCAATGTAGTCGACCTGTTGGAGATCACGAAATACAAGTTTCCCTCCTTCAAATTGGCTTCCGATTCGCTCGTAAGATCCATCACAATACGTCTCTCCTCCTCGGGAGTGCAT
Source organism: Gynandropsis gynandra (assembly GCA_036759665.1). NCBI lineage: Eukaryota > Viridiplantae > Streptophyta > Magnoliopsida > Brassicales > Cleomaceae > Gynandropsis > Gynandropsis gynandra. Next base: position 39,339,497 of record CM071866.1, read on the forward strand.
GGCAAATCACAGACTCCGTTGTCCATCATGAATCCGGAATCAGGAATCGTCATCGTTGGCGAATCACACTGCAAAACCGATCGACGATGACAAAAGGGTGAAGATCCAACGAACCCAGAAAAGAGAAACATACCGATCAGGAGAGCAGAAGATACAGGATTTCAAACAGATCGCCGGATAATTCAACAAGAACAGAAGAGATGAGCGGTTAAACGTACAGTTGGATTGGATGCAGCGTAGAAAAGGCGAGAAATTGAGTGAAACCCAAGTCCAGAAAATTCGAGAGAACACTTCTTCCTCTGTCAAAACAACAAATTACGACAAAAAGAAAAGAGGGGATATTCGGAGCAACCCTAGATTAGAGGAGAAAAATCAGAGAGAGAGAGAGAGAGAGAGAGAGAGAGAGAGAGAGAGAATGGGGGAAGGAGGGAAAAGAGAGAAATTGTACCGCTGAGGAGAGAAATCGACATATATAAGAAGTGAAACCTTTGTTGGAATCACGATCCCTTTTATGGCCTGTGATCGTCTCCAATAAACGACCAATCCGAAGCACCATTTTCAATCATTTTATCAGTTATATAATGAAAATACGAAATTCAATTGTAATTATTTTACAGTGAAAGAATGAATTACAAAAGTTAAATAGCGAAGGAGAGCAAAGTATACTACTTCCCTTCGATTGTAAGTTTATTCGTCAGTTGGCGTCATTCTGTAGAAATGGTATGAACCCTGCCGATACATTCGTTCAAGAATACGAGTACTCGAATTTTGGTAGAAAAAATATTTTGATTTATTTTCAATTTTTTAATATATAATATATAATAGCTACTACAAAATGTTCTTATAGTTTATTTTATTTAGGATTTGTAGTAGAAATAGAATTCATATAATTTGTTCATTTGTTTACAAAAATATAAAAAGAAATACCAAGATGTCATAAAAAGTCCTTTTGAAAAATAATAAAAGTTTGAAACTTGAATAATTTTTTTAACTTTATTTTTAAATAGTTCAGGTTGATTAAAAAAAATAGTTTCTTCATTAAAAAAAATTGGATTACCTTAAAAAGAAAGGGATTTGGTGGATTTCCCTTTCCAAATCCCACCGGACTTTCTTTTCCTTACTTTTCGGTTGAAATTTCCAGAAATACAAAGAATTGCATTTATATATATATAAATATATATGTATATATCTTGTCCACAAGTTTTTCGTGGGTATTTGTAGCAAATTTTGCCTAAACGTTCTCTTTATGTCGTATAAATTTCATCATATCAAATGTCAAGTTCTATTTTTTATGTTGTAGCGTACAATTTTTTATTTTTAATAAAATTAGGGAAAACCCGTGATATTTATATCTAAACACAATATAAAAAAACATTTGTTTGATACAACGATGTATCAAACTCGGTCGAACAGTGTGATTGGTTAAGTCGAACAATTTATTATGATAAAACTACGGATTCAGTTGATGGTTGAGTGGTGTTGGTTTGAGAGTTTTGTAAGAGATTGTACACTAGACCAAGTAAATTGTGAAATTCTTTGGCCAAGCATTGGGGCCACACAAGACGGAAAACTATCCTTCAAGCAATATGTTGTTTGTGTTGAGCGAAATCTCAATCCTAATAGATGATCGACCAAGCAAGTGTTGCTCGAGCTAAGTGATTCCTTCGTGAGGATTAATCGACTGTACGAAACATGGTTTGGGTCAAGTGATTCTTCTAGAAGAATTGTTCACAAGCAAATTGGATTGAGCGATTCCTTTGGAGGAATCGCTCACATGCAAAAGGTTGTTTGGGTCAAACAAATCTTCTGAAAGAAATCACACACATGTCGGTTAGCTCGAGCAAGTGTTGCTCGACTCGAGCAATTTCTCGGTAATGGTCACCCGTGCCAAGTGACTACTCGACCTGAGCATTTTTTCGATGACATAAAAATTGGGCAAACAGTATGACTGTTCGAGCAATCGAATACATAAAATGTTCCATTTATGAAATAGTGTGATGGTCTTGCTTTAATCCTCAACCATTGGTTTAACTTTGTTTAGTCGCATCTTAGTTTAGGAGAATGATTGTGTTAATTGATTTTTGTTTGATTGTGTGCTTGCCATCTTAAACTTCTCATTCTTACTTACATCGTTTATTGTTTACTATATCATGAACAAGATGAACTCAGATCTGCATGAGATACTAATCGTGTTGGTTGATTACAAAAATGAAAAAAAACATCAAGGATGTCCAAGGAGACTTGTGTTGTGATGGTCGTCGGTTTCTCTTCCAAGAAATGAAAGGGAATGAAGTGGCCCAAGAAGAGGTGTTCAGTGACTAAGGGTGATGTGGTCAAATCCAAGGTCTATGAGTGCAAGGTCAATCATGTGGATGTTAAGTATTTCTCTTGTAAAAAGAAGAGACTTTAGAAAAGAAACTGCAATGAGTATCTTGCATCCTTCAAAGACAAGAAACAAAGTATTTCATTAGTGAACAATGTTTTCATGATTTGTTTTGGGTATTATTGTTTTTTCTATGTGGAAATTAGATATCTTCATTGGTTTTAAGATTTGCAAGTATATTGCAGGGGTTCAGGATCAGTAGAAGGCTGAGAAATGAAGACTTCAACCTATAAGTGGGGAATGACATAAGTGTTGTGGTATTAGCAATAGGAATGATTTCTCTGTGTATGTCTACGAGCATAACACTATGTTTAGAGAACATTTATTATGTTTTGAAATTTTTCGAATATAATTTATATTTCTATTCTAGATAGATGTGGATTTCAATTAGTTTTCTCTAATAACATTTGCTCTATTTTTCATAATGTGAATTATTTGAGAATGATTATTATCAATATGGTGATATGTCTTAGCTGATGCAAACATCAATATGATTAATATGCATGTGCCTATTATATGAAGGAAATGGATGATCATTTGAGTCAGAATTTCATTTAACATTGTAGGTTCGATCATCAGAGAGAAAAAAGATTATTTTGTTCCATGGAGACGGTTATCTTAGAAAACATTCTTATGAATCATATGCAAACAAAATGACCAGATCTTCTTTCACGAGAATTGGAAAAAAAACTACTGATTTTTTAAGACTCGTACATACATATTTATGTGAACCGGTGAGAGTTTAGGTTAGGAGAGATTATTCCTACTTCATCTTATTTACTAATCATATGTCGTGATATGAATTTGTGTATATTATGAAACAAAAATGTGAGTCTTTTGAAATGTTCTAAAGATTCCATGGTGAAATGGAAAAACAACCCGAAAAAGAAGTAGTGGACTTCTCCTAGAGTGCTACAACATAACAATGGTTCAAAAAGAAGAAATATATGATCATAATAGATATTGTATGATCCATGATGCAGTCCACCAATCTTCTGATCTGCCTTTGGAATACGCTTTAGAAGCATTTGCAAATTTTCTTAACAAGATTCCACTAAAGCAGTTTATAAGACTCTATAAGAGTTATGGAGAGGACGTAAACGGAATTTGAAACACGTTAGAGTACAGAGTTGTCCTGCTTTCGTCAAGATACTGCAACTTGATAAGCTTGTTACTAGGTCCGATAAGTTTCAGAAGGTCTACACATTCTCGGCATGCGCTTCATAGGTTGGACCTAATGGTGTAGGAGAATGAACGAAATCATGTTGATGATGACCCGTTTAATTCTGATGAAGCGACATAGAGTGTTAACTCTAAGAAGTGGTGGAAAGACAAAAAATCAAAAACGAAATCAATGAGGGTGAACAAAGTATGGCCTTTGGTAGAACCTTCACTGAATGTTAGACGGCTGTAAATGGATTTAGAAGAAATTATTAGACTGGATGGGAAGGAAGCAACCTATAAAGCCATGTATTTTTTAAAGGGTATAGTCAACGAGAATGATTTGATTACGAAGAAACGTCATCCATTGCAGTAATGTTTAATCTATTCTTATTCTACTTGTAATAGCGGTGTACCATGACTTTTAGATATGGTAGATGGACGTAAAAACAACTTTCTTGAATAGAGAGATCCAAGAAGAGAGATACATAACTCAACCTATGGATTTTACGGTCTCGTCCACGAATAATATGGTGTGCAAACCGTAAAGATCAATTCATGGACTTAAGCAAGTTTTTCGTAGTTTGAATCTTTGGTTTAACTAGTTTTTTTTATTACATTGTTTTCAATATATGATACCTTGTGTGTTTCTATTGCATTTTGGAATGTTTTAATCTCTTTGTTGTTCTTATGCCTTTTTTACTTCATTTAATGATTTTACAGGAATACGAATTATGTAGCATATTATGGAGAAACATCACAACTTTTAAACGCAAAACAAGCATCAAAATGAGAAACGGAGAAATCGCTCGCCCCGAGTCCATAATCACTCGGTCGAGCGTATATGTATGAGATGCAAAAAAAAGTTCTCGAGAAATATCTTAGACGACGCGATTAACCATTGACCAGTATGAAGGAGGAATGTTCATGCCTGTAGGTTTGCTCGACCAGATTGATAGCCAACTCGGTTGAGCGGTAAGCCAAACATGAGATCATTTTTACTCCCATATGTTCGCTCGATCCGAGAATTTTCTAACTTTATCGAGCGATGCGTTAGATTATGTCAAAGTTATCTCTGACTTGCATGGGAAACACGTAAAATCAACAATCGCTCGACTCAAGCTAACACCAATTCAATCGAATGGTGCACTGACTTCTCGTAATAATTCAAATTTTGAGTTATTGAAATGCTAGAGAAGTTTCCTATAGGTCTAAGGCCGACATTTGCACAAAAAGAGAACATAAATACTACAGAATAAGAAACTTTTCGAGTGTGCAAAGAGTGAAAAGCTTACAGACTACATCGAAGGATCGAGCTGGCAACGAAGATGGATTAAAGGTAATTTATGGTGGTGGATAATCGAGAGATCTATTTAGCTTTTCCTACCCATTCTATTCGCTTGTTTCGTGTTATAGTTCTTTCTCGAGATGTAGTTCCATAGATTTGATCCATGTTTTATTCTGAATTTTTTAGATAATTCAGATGGAGTCGTTGGATTATCTAGATCGTATGCATTAAATGAATATGAATGATAATGAATTCGATACGTAAGTCATTAAATGGACATGCTAATGGTTGAAATATTTGAATAGTGGTCTAGATTTCGAGAGAATGTAGATATATTGATAGTACATTTTGTGTAGGTTATTATATGAATATGTAAATGATTGAAATACTAAAATAGGATCTAGATTTCAAGAAAAAGTAAAACAATATAAGAAGATTGAATTTCCAAAAAGCAAAAAAGAAACAATTTTCGAAATCTTTAATGAGTTCAATACATGGGAATAACTCTTGAACCTAGAAGCACTATCTCATTGTATATAATTGTATAATTTATTTTACTTGTCCGTATTAGATAATATATACTCATAGTTTTTATTGTTCATAACCATAGTTTTTTGTGAAATAAAAAATCTAAATTTCTCTTAGTCTTTGTGTTCAACCCTGGTACTACATGACTCGTATCCTTGTAGAATGTCAAGTCTAGGTATAACTGATGAAGTTTCAGATGCATTAGATCACACTAAATGATACATCAAATTTTTGGCGCTTTTGTCGGAGACTTTAGGCTATTTAACTATTAAATTTCACGTAACTAGGTCATTTTATTTATTTTTTCGTTTTTAGACCGCTATTGACATTTTCTTTTTTCCGTTTTTTATATGTTTTATAGGTACATAGTTTATGACCAGAAGTGTTAGAAGCACTAGACTCGTATCACTCAATCTATAATTCGAAAAGACTGCAAGGATAATCTGAAAGCAAACAAATACGATACAATGGCTGACAATGTCAGACATACGGTTCTCGAGGAGGAGACTTATGGAGCATACGCCACTCCTGTGTACACCTAACTCCTATTATGTATTCGATGTTCGAACATAGATCATATCCGGTTTGAGTTTTAGCCATCATCTCCAAATGTTGAACCAAAACACAATTCGGAAGAGACTTTTTAAAGATTTGAAGGATCAGGATGTTATGCAACTCACTCAAGCAAGTTCAATGAGTGCGGATGAGTCTATCATATTATTGGCCTTTTCATTTTATCGTTTGGACCGCGCACAAGAATGGCTATACATTTTAGCCCCGGATTCCATCCACACGTGGAATTAGCTTGAGGAAAGGTTAAATTGGGGGTTCTTTCCACCTCATAATATGCGAACGTCGAAGAATAAGATCAATTCATATTCTCAAGAGGATGGTGAGAAATTATATGAGGCATTGGAGAGTTTTAAAGGCAATTAAAGAGCATTCCTACACCAGGGGATGGATCGGAACTACCTTATTTCCACTTTTATTTAGGAACTCCGAGAGAACATCCACATATTGATTAGTGCTTTGTGTGGAGGATCGCTCAATGACTTCCACTTCACTCACCTTGATGAACAAATAGAGAAGATGTCAAATGAGATGAATACTCAAAGTTACTACGTGAGAAGAGTTTCACCAAGAGAGTCGATAAATGAGGTTTCAACCCTCCAAGCGGAGCTAGCTGAGTGAAACTCCAAATGGCCACCATGAAGTACGAAGCATCACCGTCATTGTATCCTCATGGATATCAAAGTAATCATTCGTCTATATACATTGGAAAACATACAGGAAATGATGTAAATTACCACCAATGTGTAGAATCCACCATAGTGGATTTTTCAACCTTAAATATTCGTGAGACAACGCTATAACAAAAATTTCCAACACAAATCGCTACATCCAAACCCGACCTTCCTATCGAGGGGGCTCATATGGCACTACAACAATCTAAGACAGAAAACAAGATCAAGTCTATGATTTCTCAATTGATGCAGGAATCCAAGAATAATAGCATGGAGTTTCGAGGAAAGAAGGCAAATCACGAGGACTTCAAGCGGGGGATATGACATAATCCCATATCAACATTCTATTTTTAGGAGGATGGATTTGGAATAAAACCCACTAGAAATCCGATATTTGATCCTAGAACTTGTTTTCTCGAAGAAAGGATGTCTTAAACGAGACTACAGATCGACTAGAGAACCTCAAACTCCACGAATGACGTCACAACACTTGTGATCTAGTGTTGATAAGCCAAAGAACAACTCGATAGCTAAATCTCTAGGATTAGCAAAGAAAAAACACTCAAAAATCATCATAACTTAGTTTAGAAGTAATACAACGAGTCTTCTATTTATAGAGACAAAACAATAAAGGATACGGAATAAAATAAGCAAACTTAACAAAAATTGGTAAAATTGTCCAGTCTAGCGATCAGATCGCTCAATCGAGTGCCAAACAATAAAGGATACGGAATAAAATAAGCAAACTTAACAAAAATTGGTAAAATTGTCCAGTCTAACTCTTGACCCTAAAACCAAAAAAAAACTAAAGAAAAGTATACAAGAGAAACCACTAGTGTCGAACGTTTCTTGCTCTGGAAGAGCAAAAATCTGCATTAGTCGAACATTGTTTGATGCTCTTATTTCTTGCTCATTTTGTCCTCCTCGCCTTGTAAGGACTTCTTGTAATCTCTTCTAAGTGTTTTTTTTTGTTGTCTTTAGCCATCCTTTCATTCCCAATTCTGCAAACACGTCTCAAAAATCAATTTCCTTGCTTCTCATTGTGTGTCCCCGAGCAAACACGTCTTGAAGCTCCTTTATCTGGTTCCCTGTCATTTGTCCTTGTGCAACTTGTGAAGGATACAAGATCTCATTCAAATAATTCCTCTTCTTAAAAGGATTTTTCCTCAAATATAGCCCTTCAATTTGGAAAACATTAGATTGGTGCTTTTGCAAACTCTAAAAGGTCTATCTCTTTGCATCAGAAAGATGTGATTTGCCTCTGTATGAGCTTTTCTGTGCGTACATGAAACCAAACCTCCTCTCTCGACCACACCAAATCTAGTTTGTTAACTTTATTTGGTGATTATTTCTTCTAAAAACTCTCTCGAGAACCCTACAATGAATTAGGAACAAAACTAGATACCCTTTGCTGCACAAGAACATTCATCAAGTGAGGTATAAATATCACGTTCTCTCTCACAATCAAGGAAAGAAAAAGTATTCCCACCGGTGTGCTCTCACAAGCCATTTTTTGGATTTCTCTTAAAACCTCATGGTCACTCAAATGCTCACACCTTTTATCCCTTAGTAATTTCTCCCTATGTCGTGTAATTCCAAGACTTGTTGCATTATAGGTTATAAGTCCTTCGTTGCCTCATGTTCCTCAACACTTTAATCCGCGTTGTGAAGCCCATGGTCATCTTCTTTACCACAATATAATCTAGTTCTATCACATGTTCACCATCTGGTCGTGCTAACATTAACCGTAGGTTTTACCACTCTTTGGTGTAGTGATCTCGACCTCGAAAATCGAGACATATAATGTCACAATTATGTATATGGGTTTTGTTGGTATCAAATTTTATAATTTATACCTAGACTAGACATTCCAAAAGAATATGAATCGTGTAGTACCAGGATCGAATACAAAGACTAAAAGGAATTTGAACTATCGTGATATGATCTTATGACGTTCTAATTTAGGAAGATGGATTTTTGATGAAACCCGATAAATGAACCTAGAACTTGTCTTTCCAAATAAAGGATTCTTAAACCCACACTACAACTTGACTAGAGAACCTTAAATGTCGTGAAAGACACCATAACACTTGTGATCTAGTATAGATAAGTCAAAGAAAAAATTGGAATCTCTCCATGAGTTTGATAGTTACATTTCGAGACATAACAAGCAAAAATTCAATGTCATTGTTAAAAAAACTTTGTTTTTTAAATGCCAAACAATGTCTCCTTTATTTATAGGGACCAAACAATAAAAGAAAACAAATTAATATAATTTAACTTAACAAAATTCGGTAAAATCGCTTGGTCGAGTGGTCGGATTGCTCGGTCGAGCGTCACATAAGTCTTAAACCTAAAAACCGAAAAAAAAAACTAAAGAAAAATGTACCGGGGAAAAAGCTTGAGTTGAGCGTTTCTTGCTCTAGCCAAGCATTGATAACACGGAATCCGTCATAGTATTTTCATGATTCATATGTTTAGTTTTAATTACGATTCTTGGACATTGCCGACTTATTGAGTATATTTGAGTACTTCTTCTATTATTTCGTGTGTTGTGCAGGAAACGAAGACATTCGAAGGAACTACACATAAGTGCGACAAATCTACCCGAAATCGTGACCAAGTGATCAAGGTGTGAAGGTAGCACGACCTATTAACATCTTGATTTTGGTTTTGTTCAATCGTATGGTTCGATAGATTGAAGTGTGTGTAATGCATTCATACTTTGTTGATTTCATGTTTGAATGAGACTAGATCCATTCAAGTGAGAATAGACACGTTTGAATGAGATTAGAGATTCGTCTAAGCATCGAGAGAGTCAGACTTGAGTCTCGGAATTAGGCTTCGAATGAATTAGATTAATGGAAATCTAGCTATCGGTTAATCTATTTAGGAACGATCGAACTCCCATTGTAATTCATGTGTTTAGGATATAAGTTTATTGTATCGAGATGTGAGTACGTTTATCTCCTAGATAGTGGATTTAGGCATCGAGAGAGTCATTTCCGTTAATAAAGGTCGAGTACCCATTGTTTCCGACAGTAGAGGTTAGAGTTCCCTATCGTTCTTCATGCATCTAGAAGTTCCGCACTGAATCGAGAGATGAGTGATGTTGATTCCCTAGGTAGACGATTTAGGCATCAAGAGAGTCATTTCCGATAGTTGAGGTAGAACTCCCCACTCGTTCTTCATGCATCTAGACACTCCACGCTGCATCGAGAGATGAGTGACGTTCATTCCCTAGGTAGTGGACTTAGATTTTAGTTCCCCATCGATTGATATAACCGATTTAATGTTCTATAGAAACATCCATTGCATGGCATTCCTGAATCCCATGGTACTCTATCTTGTTGAGTCTAGTCTTGTCATTCTTTATTATCTTTATTTCCAGATTTATAACCACCTATCGATCGATCTTCTTCTCGTGAATTCCTAGTTCTAACGATGCACTGAGTCCCTAGAGTTTAACCTTGGTACTACACGTATCGTGTACTTGCGGTAGAGTGGTCTAGCAAATTTAAAACATATGATTTCCACCATCAAGTTTTTGTGGCCTCCGTGAACATTGCAATGCCATTATGTTGAGGAGTGCGATAGAACTTGCGGACGTCGAATCCCGACTTTATGAAGAGTGCTCAAAGTCTTCGACGGTGAAGCCTAGCGACCAAGAGCATCATAAGGAAGCACGAGCTGAGAAGGAAGAAGAACCGGTTTATGTGGCACCGCCACCAAGACCTCCTCCACTGCCATTTCCCGATCGCCAAATGAGATGAGATGATGATTCACAATTTAATAAGTGTGCATCAAGGTTGAAGAAGTTGGAGATTTCTATGCCCTTCTACGAGGCGATCATGCAAATTCCTTCATACGCTAAGTTCCTCAAAGAAATCCTCACCAAGAAGCATAGAGTGGAAGATGAGACAATGATGGTCACTGATGCAACATACGTCGTTATCTAGCATGGGATGCCACAGAAATTACCCGACCCAGGTACCTTCGTCATTCCCTGTAAGCTCGGAAACGTGAGCATCATGCCACTGTCGATATGCGAGAAATTGGACATGGTAGAGATTAAATTCACGAAGATGATATTACAGATGGCTGATGGTTCAGCAAAAATTCCAATAGGTATTGTGGATGATGTACCACTTAAGGTAGGCGATTACTACCAGCAACCAGCAACGCATGCCCGACCACTCAGAATGCAATGCCCGACCAAACGCTCATATAGGACTGCAACATGATCGAGCAAGAGAAGAGCATGAGAGAGTTGGCTGATCTCACAAGGCGGATGACCATTCCAAGTGCCATACCCGAACGAAGGACACGACATCGGAGGCGTGCAAAAGAAGAAGAAGACGTCCACCTTGATAATGATGAGGAGAGCATTTGGTCAAGCTTGGGACCTTAAACAAGCGCTTATCGGGAGGCAACCTGACTTTCACACTTTCATTTCATTTTCAGGAATTATTCTTATTCTTTTTGCATTGATGTACTCGGTGAGCTATTCACTACTAGAAAATTCAAGATTAGGGACGGAATTTGGGGACCGATATTTCCGTCCCTAAATTTAGGAATGGATTATACACGGATTAGGGACGAAAAATGAAATCCGTCCCGAATCCGTCCCCAAATTTGGGTACAGAAGAGTCGTGCCTAATCTGTCCCTAATTGCGCACCAATTAGGGACGGATAAGTAAGTCGTCCCAAAAATTGGAGACGAAAGTTTCTCGCGTCTCCAAATTTGGAGACGGGCAGGTCATCCGTCTCCAAATTTGGAGACGGGCAGGTCATCCGTCTCCAAATTTAGAGACGGACACGTCATCCGTCTCCAAAATTGGAGACAGCCACGTCATCCGTCTCCAAAATTGGAGACGGACACGTCATCCGTCTCCAAATTTGGAGACGGGTAGGTCATCCGTCTCCAAATTTGGAGACGACAGAAACCGTTTTAGGGACGATTTCGGGACGATTTTTCGGAAATCGGGGACGGAATTTATATGTCGTCCCTAAATTGGGGACGGAATTTATATATCGTTCCTAAATTGGGGACGGAATTTATATGTCGTCCCTAAATTGGGGAGGGAATTTATTAACAATTCCAAGAATTGTTTCTCTGCAACTCGGTGCCAAGAGAGAGGAGAGAGGACGAGTATACCTTAAACCTTAATTTACGATGGCGTCTTATGGGGAGAGACTAAAGTCGACCTCCATTAATGCATTGGTAAATGACTTTAATATGGTTTTATTCCTTGCATGGGTAAGGATTTTCACGATATTTATTCCTTTCTTCGGATGTCGCAGACACTTCCGATAGGGTTTGCGAGGTCGAGGGGTCTTTGCCATAGACGCTGTAAGATATATCTGATGCTAGGATACTCCACGCCATGGGAGGCTCAAAATCTATCCCTTTCTCCTGTGATTTAACAAATTTGGGTTACACAAAGGTTTGCTATTAATGGAAATCGTATACCGTCCTCAATGTTTCCTAAGAAATTACTCGCAAAATTCGATCTGCATAATAATTCGATGATTATTTCGTCTCAGATTATATGCAACGAGTGGAGCTAATTCAGGATTTGAGACTGCCACAACTAAAATCAAGGCAACACCTGATGGAAAGTTTCTTATTGTTTCACGTGAATAAATGTCTTGTTGTGTTTTAGAGGTTGATGTGTTAAAAAGGACCATTAATACGTTTTATTGATTTCACCATCTCCGGCGATTTCTCCGTTTCGATTCTCCGGCGAGTCGGCATCAGGAGATCTTATTTTAATTTTTTTTATTTAAAAAAAATTAGGGACGACCAATTGGTCCGTCTCCAAATCTTAGGGACTGAATTTTCCGTCCCTAATTGGGGACGGATTGGGGACTGAAATTTCCGTCCCTAATTAGGAACGGATTGGGCACGGATAGCATTTGGAGTCGCGCAATTGGGGACTACCGCTGGTCGTCCCTAATCCGTCCCTAAACCTATTTAGGGACGGATTAGAGACCGATTTTTCAGTCCCTAAAAGCTGATTTTCTTGTAGTGATTACATTGTATTTTCTCTTTTGGGATTGTGTGATTCTTTTTCACTGGTTTTCCGACGTTGATATCATCCATTAAGGAGGAGACACATACAACGTCCAGCTACATCATTAACTCGGGAAAGCAAGATACACAAGGTGCACACTTTCTAACCTTTCTCTTCTCGTGTTTTGGTGTGCGAGATTCTCTCTTAGGTTTTGAACACCGAGACGGTGTTCCATTCAAGTCCGGGAGAGTACTCGTCGAGTAACATGCATGTGATTAGGATTAGATGCTGAGTTTTTTTAGGAATAAAAGGATGGATACCTAGCATGAATTTTCGAGCTTTAGTCATTATTGTGCAACCTTTTCGAATCGTGAGCAATAGTCTAGGTTTGCTAAGTAAGTCTTTTGGATATCAATTAGTCTAGTAGTTGTACTTGAAACCATGATCTATAGTTGCATTTCACCTCCTAGGTTTCAGTCTCAAGTATACATATCTTCGTGTATATCGTTCATTCCTTGTTTTGTTGGATATATTTTACCGTTCATTTTCTATGGATTATTAGATTCCACGCGCTTATACTCCACTGTCAATATGGATAATTTCTAACTATTTTAGGTTTACATTGACATGAGTACATCGAGATCGATGGTTCGGGTCTAATTGGTGGGTTGAGGCGCTATTTTACGTCCTAAGGGTTAGAGTTGATGTGTGATCTTTGGTTTAAAAAAAGTTCTTCAATGACGCACCTCTTCACTCCGCTAAGGTTACAAGACCTTATGAGTGTGCCATCAGAAGCCTGGGTCTAAGTAGAAAGCTTTTCCTCTTCGACTTTGACGTCCTAGAAACCAAGCGCATATCTTCAAAGAAGAAAATTGTGGAAACCGAAAAAAAGAAGAATAGAAAAGAACGAGAAGATGATTGTAATGATATCTCACGTAAGCATAGATGAATTGGTATGGAGATCGCTTGGACGTTGTCTAGGGGAATGAAATGAACTTAGGTTATGTTTAGGATTTGCATGGCTCGTGACTTTCGGTCGATAAAAGTCTGAACTAGGTACGCTTAGGCTTATGTTCGTGTGACGCGTTGTTGTACATGATGGCTAATCCGTCGAAGTATTCGTGCCAGTATCTATTATTATCTAATTCTTCTTGTACTCGACTCTAGGTTTGCTTTAGGACGAGCAAAGGGTAAGTCTGCGGGAGTTTGATAATACATAATTCGTCATAGTATTTCATGATTCCTAGGTTTAGTTTTAATTACGATTCTTAGATTTTTCCGACTTATTGAGTATATTTGAGTACTTCTTCTATTATTTCGTATGTTGTGCAAGAAACGAAGACATTCAAAGGAAACACACGTAAGTGCGGCAAATCTACCCGAAATCGTGACCAAGTGATCAAGGTGTGAAGGCAGCACGACCTATCAACATCTTGCTGCACGGCCGAGCTGAATGTGTGCACGATCGAGCTGATGAATCCAATGCACGACCAGGTAGCCTTTGCAGCACGATCGGGTAGTACACAAGCACGGTCGGGCTACACTCATTGCACGATCAAGCTGAAGACTCTTGCAACAAGCACGGTCGAGCTTAGACTTGTGCATTACTGGGCTGGAGGCAAGCACAGACACACGGTCGGGGATCATTTTTTGCACGATCGGGCTGAAGGTTTAGTTATGTGCACGATCGGGCATCATCTTGTGCACGACCGGGCTGGAGGATGAAGCACATGCACGACTGGGCTTCAACACTTGCACGGTCGGGCTCTAGAGAAAGAATCACCCCGTAGTTGATGCACAGCCCAGGCTTGCTCAATGCTCGGTCGGGAACTTAAGGAGAATGCATGCACGGTCGGGCTTTACATGTGCACGGTCGGGCTTGCATGCCAACAACCAAACGAAATACATGAACACCATTTGAATGAGCCTGAATTTAAAATCAAACCAGAAAGAACAAGAGGGGAGAACGGAAGAGGCGAGAAGAAGAGAAGAGGAGAACACGACTGAAGTGAAGATTTTGGTAAACCGAAGGATTCCTCGGAGACCATGCTCGGAAAAATAGGGACGATGAATATTTACTTCCTTTGTGTTGTATCCTTATGAATTCTAAGTAGTTCTCTTATCACGGGTTAGGAATGTCATTGTAATGGATTGTTTGGTTCGTTAATGCTTGATTTTGGTTTTGTTCAATCGTATGGTTCGACAGGTTGTAGTGTGCGTAATGCATTCATACTTTGTTGATTTCATGTTTGAATGAGACTAGATCCGTTATACACGTTTGAATGAGATTAGAGATTCGTCTAGGCATCGAGAGAGTCAGACTTGAGTCTCGGAATTAGGCTTCGAATGAATTAGATTAATGAGAGGTGAGTACGTTTATCTCCTAGATAGTGGTTTCAGGCATCGAGAGAGTCATTTGCGTTAATAGAGTCGAGTTCCCATTGTTTCCAACAGTAGAGGTTAGAGTTCCCTATCGTCCATCATGCATCTAGAAGTTATGCACTGCATCGAGAGATGAGTGATGTTGATTCCCTAGGTAGAGGGTTAGACATTAAGAGAGTCATTTCCGATAGTTTAGGTAGAACTCCCCACTCGTTTTCATGCATCTAGACGTTTCGCGTTGCATCGAGAGATGAGTGGCGTTGATTCCCTAAGTAGTGAACTTAGATTTTATTTCCTATCGATTGATATAACCGACTTCATGTTCCGTAGAAACATCCATTGCATGTCCCGACATTCCCGAATTCCGTGGTACTCTATCTTGTTGAGTCTAGTCTTGTCATTCTTTATTATCTTTATTTTATAGATTTATAACCACCTATTGATCGATCTTGTTCTCGTGATTTCTTAGTTCTAACGCTGTACTGAGTCTCCAGAGTTCGACCCTAGTACTACACGTACCGTATACTTGCGTTAGAGTGGTCTAAGAAATTTAAAACCTCTGATTTCCACCATCAAGCATCTTGGCCGAGCAAAAATCTGCACTAGTCGAACATCCATGATTCTCCTTTTGGCTCCTATATTTTTTTAGACTTCTTATAGTCTTTCCTATGTATTTTTCGGTGTTCTCGTGTGGTCTATAGTCATCCTTTAATTCTCAACTGTATGAACACATATCAAAACTGCTTTGTCTTGCTCCTCCTTGTATGTCCTGAGCGAACATGTCTTAAAGCTCCTTTGCCTTGTCCTTCGTTGTTTGTCCTTTTTCAACTTGTGGAGGATCCGGAATCTGGTTCACATCATTCCTCCTAAGGAATTTTCCTCAAATCTAGTCGTTCAAGTTGGAAAATGCTAGGATATGTGTGTTTGGAAACTTTAAAAAGTCCATCTCCTTCAGTCAGAAGTTGTGATGTTTGCCTCTGTATGAGCTTTTCTGTATGCACATGCACTCAAAACCTCATCTTTTGACCACACCAAATCTAGTCTCTTTACTTTATCTGGTGGTTTATTCTTCCAAAAAACTATCCCGCAAATCCTGCAATGAATTAAGAAAAAAACTAGACACCACTTTGTGCGTAAGCTTATTCATCAGTTGAGCATACTCAAGGAAAGAAACATTATTCCCACGAATATGCCCTCACAGGCCTTTGTCTAGATTTCTCTTAAGACCTCGTGGTCACTCGAATGCTCACATCTCTTGTCACTTAGTAATTTCTCCTCCACGTCATGTAATTTCAAGACTTGTTGCATTACAAGTGGTTCGTCCTTTGTTTTCTCATGTTCCTCAGCATTTTCATCTGCGTTGTGAAGCCCGTAGTTGCCCTCTTGCACCACAATATCATATGGTTCTATCACATATTCACCATCCTCCCGTGTCATTATTAATCTTGGTTTGGAAAATTTTGGTGCAGCGATCTCGACCTTAACATTCGAGACATATAATATCATGGTTACGTTTAGGGGTTTTGTTGGTGCCTCATGCTCTTGGTCTGGATGTATCTTTGTAGGAGTTCTCTATGCTTCGACTCCCTTGAACCAATCGTTATGAATGTTTATTTTACTCTCAACAATAATAACATGGACCATATCGATGTCTCATTACTACACGCATTTCATCCCACGTCACAATTGGTTTCTCTCTATACCACTGATGTGAGCGAATGTGCTGAACCTACCATGCGAGTGCATACTCAATGAACTTCACTGAAGCTTGGTTTATTTTTGTGAGTTTGGAATACTAATGGTAATTGAAAACAATCTATGTTTCCCTCTCCACTCCAAGTATGCTTCCACATCGCTTCGTCAAATTAGAATAGAAATCTCCATCTTGATGTCATCACCAATTCGTTCCTCGTGTGTTGGTTGTACCTCATGGTGCAATCATACTCCTTTTCTATAATCCCAACTTACTCCTCTTCATCCATGTCTAAAGGGCATGGATTACGAACCGTGTATGCTCTCCTCCATGGTTGTTCAAGGCGAACCCCCATGTTGCTTCTTCAATCTGATTCAGTCCTTGGTTGAAGTCTTGCCTCATGTGCCTAAATTCGTTCATCAAAAATTGTATCGAGGAGACTCTCTCATCTTTATTTTTAGCTTCCCGAGATAGACATTTAAAATTAGAACATAAAAGATTGAAAGAAAAACAAGATGAACGAACCTCACAATCTCTTAGAAAAAGTGTTTTGCTCAGTTTTTTCTCATTCATTTGTCTGTCTTTCTCTTTACTTCTCCTCTTAGATTTTGTTCTCAAGAACAATTTGAAGTTAATTTTCGAGCATATCAAATAGATTTGGATGTCCAAGTGAATAAGGTCATATTTCTACGGTATTGCTCTTTTATTTCTAGTTAAGGACTCTTTCTATTTCTCTTCTACCCTTTTCTTTTTTTTTTTTGGATTTTTCCTTTTCTATTCCTTTTACTTATTTTTTTGTTAATTTTCCTTTTTCCTTTCTTCTTTTTCTTTTTGTTGTTTTCTTTTTGTTTTTTTTTTCATTTTCTCCTTTGCTTCCTTTTATTGGTTTCTTTTTTTGTGTTTTTCCTTTTTCTTTGATTGTACAAAGAAAAAATAAACCTGAAACAAACTAAACTAAATCAAACTAAATAAGAAATAGGTAAAATAAAATAAAAAATAGAAACGAAACTAGATAAGTTAACGCAAGAACTGGACTCTGATACCACTTGATATGATCCCGAATCGACGTTCTATTGTTAGAAAGATGGATTTGGAATGAAATCCATTAACAACCCAATAGCTGGACCTAGAACTTGTCTTCCCAAAGAAAACATGTTTTAAACCAAGACTAAAACTCGACTAAAGAACCTCAAATGTCATAAATGATGTCACGACACTTGTGATCTAGTGTTGATAAGTTGAAGATCAATTTGAAATCTCTTCAAGAGTTTGATAGTTAAATCTCTATGATTAACTAAGAAAACACACTCTCAAATCATAATAACTTAGTTTAAATGTCATACAATGAATCATCTATTTATAGGGACTAAACAATAATGGAAAATAAAATAAAATAGACAATCTTAGCAAAATTAGGTAAAATCGCTCGGTCGAGCAATGCATAAGTCTTAACCCTAAAAACCGAAAAAGCTAATGAAAAGTGGACAAAAAAATGCTCGAGTCGTGCATTCCGTGCTCTGGCTGAGCACCTTGGCTGAGCAAAAATCTGCACTACTCGAACATTACACGATGCTCTTGTTTTTTTCTCCTTTCGACCTTCTCTCCTTGTATGGACTTCTTGTAGTTCGTCACAAGTGTTCTTGGGTGTTCTTCTGTGTGTTCTTTGGCCATCCTTTTATGTCCAATTGTGCAAATACGTCTCGATACTCCATTGCCTTGCTCCTGATTGTGTGTTCAAGCGAACATATCTTAAAGCTTCTTTGCCTTGACCCTCGTTATTTGTCTTTGTGCAACTTGTAGATGATACAAGATCTTGTTCATATCATAATAAGACCACAAATAAAAGGAATGTATATGCATCTCAAAGTGTTTGACAAATCAATTTTTCCAGGTTGTGTCCACTTCATCTAGAATAGTACGGATACTCTCGGGGTAGTCTGGTGAAAATCCCCATGAGTAGAAGTGGAAATGGTTGACCTCGAGACTTAAAATGAGAATTTCTTCGGAGGCAGCCGAAGATTTTTTTTTGAACCTGTTTTAGTTAGCTTTACTTTGTTTGAAGTGGATATATAGAGTATTATATTGTTGTTGGAAGTAGGGCTGGGCAAATAATGAACATTTGCGAATATCCGACTATTTGTATTTATATTTGTATTCGAAGAATATCCAAATTTACTATTTGTATTTGTATTTGTAAATTCAGATATTTGTAAATACGAATATTTGGCGGATATACGGATATACGGATAACCGTATCTAAACCTAAATATTTTTAACGTATAAAATATATAAAAAAAGTTCAATAAAAATCCAATAATTATCAAATATAATCTAAAACTAAAATTCAAATTACACAAAGATGCAAAGATACATAATATAAATAAAACAAAGCACCAAATCTTCGCATTCATCTCAGCATTAATCATTTAAATTTAGTTTCGTATGTTTTTCTATATATATATATATATATCATCAATTCACCTAAAACACTGAAACAAATTGTTAGATTGTACACTAAAATAAAATTCACAAAAAAAGTTATATATTACCTAGTTCAATTTTTTCATAAATTGTAATGTCTCTATAACATTATCCAACTCATTTAAACTAGAACGAATCTTGAGTGTAAATTAAGTCTTCAACAATATTAGTTATTTTAAAGTATTTGATATTTTAGTCCTCTAATCATAAATATATTGCATATTTTTCTATATATATTTATATAATAAATGTTTAAATAAGATTAATAATGATTTTATTTCCAATTTGATCATTAAATCAATTTTGTTATATATGTATCTATTTATTAACTAAATTTTCTATTTAATACTTACGAATACGAATAGTTCGGATAACCGAGTCTACTATTTGTATTTGTATTTTTATTTTTCGAATATCTGATTTCAAATATTTGTATATGTATTTGTGTCAGTGAATATTTGAATTTTTGGTTTGAATACGAATTGAATACGAATACTTCGAATATTTTGCCCAGCCCTAGTTGGAAGCCATATATTTATGAAAAAGCTTTTCCACCCCACAGTTGTGCGATGTCATCGTCAATATTGTCAGAAAAAGGATCCTTTGTCAGCGATAGAGAAACCAAGAACGAAATAAAACCCTTTTTCTCTCTCTCTCTCTATTTTTCAAAGTTTTCTAAAATAATCACTAAAGGTATGTCAAAAACACATGTTTTTCATGATACCTATATGTGATGGAAAGAGTTTTAGGCATTATTATCATGTTTAAGGAAGAAATTTAGTGTGTATGTTCATATTTTAGGGATTTGTTGCATAATACTCGATCGAGCGTCGCACTAAACAACCAAACTTGTTTGCAAGGAACAAGATGATTAAAGTTTGAGCGCTTAGGTAGGATTAGTGTTTCGGCCTAATCGCTAGATCTGAACCACACGGGTTGAGTGGTTTCTAGGGTCAAACATAAATTTTATTGAACTCATACAATCTTAATGTCCATTTGCATATGTCAAAGCGTGCATGAGTCGTAGACTCGCCGACGAGCGCACCACCCACACAAGAACAAGCCCTTACATCATTGAGGAGTGGAGCCATTTAGACGATCAAGACTCTTTGGATGATGACGATTCAATTGTATTATTGACATGGGTTAAATGCTTCTTAGTTCTCATAGCAAGGCCTTGTTTATGGTCCTCCGATATGCCTCTATCTCAATAGCTTTCAATGCTCGGAGAGAAATGATCTTTTTCATAGCCTAAGTGAGGAAGCAATTTGAGCACCTTCTCGGAGTTCTAGTAGGCTACCCACTTGATCGCCAACATATTTAGAAAAGCACGCATGCATGTCCTATCTTTCCGCAAGATATTTGCTAGCTTGTAGTGGGAACAAATTTTTAAAAACTTTTATGCGGTGGGTTATCCCAGAATAACAGCAATAAAGAAATCACTTCCCTCCGCTTTCTAAAATGAGCATATCCAATGTAGCTGAAACACATATTAGGGCCATTGATTCCTTGGTTTGGAGGACTAACATTGGCTCGCAAGCTTTAATTTCTTGTAGAAGGATCACACGTGTGGTAGATTATAAAGCAAACTCCGACCTAAATCTCTTAATAATAAACCAAAATCCCTTACACGGTTAGTTATGAAAGCCTTTGACAAGCATTCGTTGGAATAGGTCAAGATTAGCACGATCGGTGAATAAGAACAGGAAGGCCTATGAGGGTCTTGTCTTTTTGTAAATCTTTTAAAAGAGAAAAGTTGTTCTCCTTCTATCCTTGTGTGACTCCTTTTCTGGAGTATTCACCATTCCTTTGCCCTTCCATTTTATGATCGTTGTTGTATAACTTGATGTATCATTTTAGTCATATGTATTCCTTGGGTTTTGATATGATCATAGATGGACATTCTATTGTTAGATGGATGAAATTGAAATGGAACTCACTAGCAACCCAGTAGTTGAACCTAGTGGAGCCATAACCAGGTTCTCATTAGGTTTAGTCAAGAAGGAAAACGTTTTGGCTAGTCAGAAGTTATTGGACACTTTTCATACATAATTGATCGAAAACGTTATAAAGAAAATCTTATATGATATGGAAGCTACTATAGTTTTGCTTAGTTATATAATTATTGAAGAAGAAATAAAACTATTCGTAAAACCTCGTCATGTAGACTCCCTGGTTTGCTTATACCCTTTGTAATTATACAATAATTTAGTAGCGTAATGGTCATACTTTCATTAGGGTATAGACCCAATGTTGGGGCCAATTATAATAGAGTATTTTGTTTGAATTAACAGGTGAGAATGTTATCACTACTAAAACACATGTAAATATCAATAGATGGATCAACGGATCCGTTCGTTGAAATATTTACCAACGAATTCCAACGGATCTGTCCATTGAAATTTGTACCAACGGATTCCGACGGATCATTCCGTTGAACTATTTACCAACGGATCTATCAGTTAAAATATTTACCAACAGATTCCATAGTGAACCATTAAAATCCTTAAATTAATCAACGGATACCCGTTGCAATTTTTCCAAATTTCCAACGGATGCTCCCTGGAAAAATCATAATTACAAAATTTTGCACCTAACCATCTTATTTTTTTTAACGGACATCCGTTGGAAAATATCATAATTACAAAAATTTCAACGGATAGGTCCCTCTTCACGTTTTCAACGGGCATCCGTTGGAAATGTCAACGGATGCCCTTTGAAAAAACTGAAAGGTTGTGATTTGACATTCTTTGATTGGAAATCAATTTTAACGCGCATCCATTGAAATTTCCAATGGATACCCCTTGAAAAACCGAAAGGTTGCGATTTGACATTCTTTGATTGGACATCTATTTCAATGGGCATCCGTTTAAATTCCAACAAGTGTCTATTGAAATTTCGGGTATTTAAAATGTTGAACAACTCATTTTTAACATATTCAACAAAACCTCTCAAATCATATCAAAGCCTCTCCCAAAAATTTAAACAAGATACACTATGATGACTGAACAATTAACCAGTTATAAAGGACAGTTGGTTAGTTTTGATGGAACTCCACCATCATTTGATTTCATAATACGAGATAAAAGAAGAAGAATACAAAGTTTTAGATGATTTATATGATATAATATTTTTTAATGTTTGTTTTAAATGTTAAATTAATTTTTTTATAAATTTTGAATTCATATATTAAGTTTAATATTTACTAAAAAAATATTTTTGCAAAATTTATCATAAAATCATTGGATGTTCTTTGATTATACAATCATAACATCAACGGGCATCCGTTGGCAATTTCCCATTTTTCCGTTAAATATTTTAATGTTCCAACGGGCATCCGTTGAAATATTTAACGGACATCCGTTAAAATTTCCAATCGATGTCCGTTGGAAATTGATCGTTTCATTTTCATACATATTTCTTGCATGAATTTAGAGATGTGTACGATATAGATGCAATGTTTACGTATGATTTTGTATCTGTTTTTTCTCGTTTTCGTGTTTTTGTATTCTTACAGGTTTTAACGCGTATTTGGTTCATTTTAGAGCTAAAGGACGTACACGGGACAAAGTACTAACATCTAGGATCATAACAGAGCAAACGGGACGAGTATTGGCAAGGACTAACACAGCCTACGCGGGGCATTCGCCTAGCCCGCGCGGGCTACAACCACCAGCAAACTGAGCACAGCTCGAGTAGGTCATCAGCACACACGAGTCTTCATGACCAACATCAGCCCGCGTGGGGCACACCTCAGCCCACGCGGGGCACTTGTTCCAGCAGACACAGCACAACTCAGGCTGTGCATCAGCCCCAGCGGATTGAGCACCAGCAAGGGAGCCCGAACGGGTCGCATCCGTCACCTGCAGAAACAAGAAAAGGAAACTGGCGGGAAAGAGGAAAAGAAAGTGGTTAGTTATCTACACAAAAAAGAAACATTGTTAGAGAAGAGGAATGAGAGTTATATGGCTGGAAAATAGAATGGAAACGTGCCCTTACTCAAGAATAGAAATCAATGAAAAGAAGAATGGAAAACCAACAAAAACAACAAGCTGCAACAAAGAGGAAAGAAGAGGAAGGGAAGTGAACGGCCAAAGAGGAAAAAGAGGAGAAAAGGAAAGAAAGAAAAGAGGAAAGAGAAGGAGGAGAGCTAGGGTTCGTTCACTTAAGTTTGGAGAGAAAGAAGACAGACGTTAGAGAGAGAGTTGCAAAAAGAGTTGCAAAAAGAGTTAGAGAGAAGGGAGTTGTTCGTGAGAGACTTGTAGGAGACAATCAAGGGCGTTGAAGATCGACCAGGGACTTCGGTCTCGTTTGTTTTTCTATGTTCCTTAAACTATCTATTTCGATTATATTTTCTTTCGAATGCATGAGCGAGTAGTCGTTTTGTTCCAGGATAACAAATTAGCCCTTGGCTATCCCGGAATCCCTTTTGATTTATCTTTGAATGCAATTTTCCATTTTCGTTTATCTATTCTTTGTATGAGTGCTTGAATAAATTCTATTTACGAAGGCCAAGTAGATGCATGTGTTAGGGATTAGGAGAAGGACCGAAAGGAGAATTCTAGTCCTAGAAGATCGAGTTTAGAAAAACCGAGATTAGGCCACGAAAGTAGGGTAGCAATGGTTGAGGGTAAAACAGATGAATCACATAACTTATCGGTTTAGGTTAAGGTGTCAGCCACGAAAGTAGGGATAACTTGACTAGATCATGTGTCTATGCCTTGAGAGAGGGTAGAAATCATATTAGGATCGTCTGCCTTAGATAATTTAATTAGGATTGCATGATTAGTTAGGTTGATTGTTGGTTTTGGTAGTCTTGTGGTGAAACCGGATTCCTAAAACGTTTGCCTCACTGTTAAGAACTCGTTAGTTTATTTTTTCTAGTATTTCATTCTCAAAACCAATATTTCGTTCGCTTGTAAGTTTGATTCGTAGTTTGAGTTTAGGTTGTGTTGCGTAGTCCCTATGGGATCGACACCTAGAGTACTACACACGTGTCGTGCACTTGCGGGTAGTTTAGGTTAATATTTGTTTAATTTTGAATCGCATCAAGTTTTAGGTGCCGTTGCCGGGGACTATTGTCAACACGTCTTAAATTCGAGCCTAGAGTCATTCTTGTTTTGTTTTTTCTTTTTGTTTTCTTTTTTCGTTCTTTCAATCTAAATCGTTTTTATTTTTCATTCGCAGAGCCGGCAGATCAACGAGAGATGGATAATCAGAATGGCCATGGACATATGCATCAACAGCAACTCGCGCAGCGAGAACCACATGCTCCTCCACCACGTCGCCTCAGAGATTACGTGGTGCCAAATATGAACAACGTGCAAACAGCCATACGGATGCCTGCTGTTGCTAGAGAACATTTCGAGATTAAGCCTGCAATGATCAACATGCTTTATCAGAAGTAATTCATGGGTGGAAATCACGAGGATCCCCATCAGCATCTCAGAGACTTCCTAGTATTTTCTGGTACGTTCAAACTACACGGAGTCTCAGAAGACGTGATCTTACTGCGTCTCTTCCCCTTCTCAATTGGGGGACGAGCAAAAACATGGCTGCAATCGCTTCCCGCTGGTTCAATCACAACTTGGGACCAGCTCTGCACATTGTTCCTCTCACATTTCTTTCCTCCAAGCAAGACGATTCAGATGAGGGGGAAATCACGACGTTTAGATGCAGAGATGGAGAAACGTTGTTTGAAGCATGGGGCAGATTTAAGGATCTTCTTAAGATATGTCCACACCATGGTCTCGAGCAGTGGTACGTTATCCAAACCTTTTACAACGGAATTTTAGATGAACACCGAACGACATTGGATAACGCTGCTAGAGGATCGTTTATGGATCTGAGCTTCGAGGAGGCATACGAGCTGATCGATAACCTCGCCATGAACCACACTATGTGGTCAACACCGAGAGGTATGCCTAACAGAACTCGAGGTTTATATGAGCTGAATCAAGGCAGAGCAACGGGTAATGCAACAAACGCTATGTACTGCGTGAATTGCGGAGATACAAAACACATGGCTTATCAATGCACGCTGCAAGAGAAAGTGGAATACATGAATTATGCCCAACAGCAAGGAAACACGCAATTCGGGAATACCTACAACCCGAATTGGAGGAACCACCCAAATCTTTCGTATCGAACAACTCAACCGGTGAAGTATTCGAGATTTTAGCAAATACAGCAAACGTACCAGCAAGATAACCAACAATTTCGGCATGCTCAGCAAGTTCCCCAAGCTCCTCAGCCTCCTCAAGTCCCTTCGTCAAACCTTGAGGTGGTTATGCTCGAATTTATTAAGGAGCAAAGGCAACAACAATCGACTCAAGCCAAATTGAATGCGGATGTGGGGACAGCGATCAACGAGCTCAAAACTCATATGGAATCCTTGAGCAAACATGTGAAGAGCTTAGAGAACTCTGTAGCACAGCAAGCTACCTCATCCTCTCGAAATCCCGGACAACTTCCCGGTAAACCCGAATTAAACCCGAGAGAGTACGTTAACGCTATTTCCGTGTGCAGCACTGATATGATCGAGCATTCACCCTCGAAAGAGCAAGAACAAGCTGCTGGTACGTCCATGAGAAAAAGCAAAGGTACCGTCGCAATTATAGAAGGAGTCGAACAAGATTTTGATACACCATACGTTGCTCCACCGGCGTACCAACCTCCTATACCGTTTCCTCAACGGTTGGTGAGCAGCAAGAACGAAGAGAGAGTGGGGAGATATGTAGAGGGTCTCAAGAAGCTTGACATCAACATTTCATTCGTGGAAGCCCTCCAAAAGATGCCTATCACACCAAACTCATCAAAGAAGTTCTTTCCAAAGAGAGGCATATCGAAGAGAATGAGACAGTAGCCCTTATCGAGGAATGCAGCTCTATCCTTCAAAACAAGTTGCCCCCAAAAGTTGAAGGACCTCACAAGCTTCTCCATTCTATGCACAATAGGTAATATTGACATTGATAATGCTTTTTGTGATTTAGGAGCAAGAATTAGCATCATGCCACACTCGGTCTTCAAGCAGATGAACTTCGGAGATCTCAAACCTACAAAGATGTCTCTACGCCTCGCGGATCCTTCGGTGAGATGTCCGGTGGGAATTGTTGAAAACGTTCCCACCAAGGTAGGTAATCTTTTCATTACCGCTGATTTTGTTGTACTTGACATAAAGGAAGATGCTAGGATTCCTATTATTCTTGGTAGACCGTTCTTAGCTACTGCAAGTGCCATGATAGACTTACAATAAGGAAAGATTTCTTTACGTGTCGGAGATGAGAAGATAGAGTTCAATTGTCCAGCACTATGAACGGACCTTTCTTCAAGAAGTCTTGCTTTATAGTCGATTCGTTGAACGAGTTAGCGAAAGACACGTTTGATCAAGTAAGTGTTTTCGATCCTCTTATGCGATGCTTAACACGAGTTTGTGAAGATGCAGGATTCATGAACAAAGGAGCCAAGCTGTACACGAAATTCATGAGTGCTAATGAAGCACTAGGAGACGCCCCATGTGAGGATATAACACACGAAACGCACATTGGTTTCGCAGTGGAGAAGACGCCCGATTTTGAGTTCAAACCTCCTCCGTCTTCTTTTCGTTATGAGTACATTGAATGCGATAAACATATCATGTTGTTATAAATGCTAACTTGAGTGCATATGAGATGAGAAGACAACCCACTCGCGTAAAGAAGCATAGGAGAGTCAGCTCTTCAATATGTACGCACGAAAATTATACAGAAGACAACCACGAGCCTTCCACCGAAACTCAAAGGAGGCTGCACCTGCATTTGCAAGAGGTAATGGAAATAGACATCATAAAACTTATTGATGCAGATACCATTTATCCAACCTTGGGCAGTGAACGAGTGAATCTCGTGCATGACGTGCCGAAGAAAGAAGTAGGGACTAAGGGATGGCACGACAAAAAGTTCTTACCTCATGACTTCCAACCAGGTGACTTAGTTCTACTTTTCCATTCTCATCCTAAGCTTTTCTCGGGCAACCTACGATCTCGTTGGTCTGGTTCTTTTCAGGTACGAGAAGTCTTCACACATGGAGAAGTGGAACTATGGCGCGAGACAAGTGGAACGTTCAAAGCTAATGGACAGCGACTAAAGCTCTACCAAGCCACTCAACCGATAGTGGAAACTCCATTTCCCTTTCCGATCCACCCGTCGCGCACGCATGAGGAATGGAAACGACAAAGCTTAAAGACATTAAATAAGCGCTTTCTGGGAGGCAACCCAGCTGTTTGTTTTTTATGTTTTCTTAGTTGTTTAGTTTAAGACTCGGTTAATTAAAAAACAAAAAAAAACACAAAAACACAAAAAAATACCACCACAAACGTGACTTCACTTCTCTTACCCTCCATCGGAGCTTCACATCGAGGACGTCATTCAATTCAAGTCTAGGGGAGCAGCTACGTTTGTCAGGTGACTTCGTTTCATTTTCTTTTATTTTCTCTTTGATTTCGTAGTTTTTAGTTTGTTTTTGCTCTCATGAGTCAGAGTCGTCCTAGGCACTTGTCCAGTGCCACGTTTTGAGATGAACCCTGAACCTAGGTTACTTAAGAATTTGGCCTTTTCCGTGAGATTTTGCATGTTTGAGCTAGGGTTTTTCTAAGCGTTAGAGCTTATTAGTCGACTGGAAAAACAATAGGTCATAATTCTTTTGGAATCCTAGTGTTGCTTGTGGGAGGTTTAGACGAGGTTGCTATGCTAGTTTATCGTTTATTCTCTCTATCCGGATGGTCATACTTCATATAGACGATGCTTTACTTCTTTTTTTATGAGGATTATTAGATCGTATGAAATCGAGCTTATTTTGCAGATTAAGAGCGCACACAAACACTCCGTTGTCGATAGAAATAATGCCTAAAAGCATGATCTCAAATTGATATGAGTGCATCGACCTTGATACTCTTTCTATGGTTCGGGTCTAAGTGGTGGGTTGGCGATCATTTTTCTACGTCCTAAGGGTATGGCAAAAATGCCGCCTACTCCGCTGCACTCTTGAACGAGATGCATGAGTATACCGTCATCGGTAGTCTGGGTCTAAGTAGAGGCTCGATCCCTTCAAATCCGACGTCCTAGAAGCCTAGTGTGTCTGCACAACATAAAAAAAAAGAAGAAGAGAAAAAGAAGACATAAAAAGAAAAAATAAGAAACAAGAAAAAAAAGAATAAAGAAGGAAACAAGTATCCTCGATTGTTCTAGGTTTAGTATTTGTCTGAAGTCTTATTTGGTGGAGAGAGTTATGGTGGCTTGTTTAGTTTGCCTTTGATTTACTTTCTCGTAGGTAGCCTTGGTGAACCTAGGATGAAGACTGAAAATTTAATTAGGCCGAATTTGCTCTCGACTTGCTAGTTGATCGGTAAGATTCGCTTTAGCGGTATTTCTAGGAGAAAAGGGAATTCTCAGTTTTTGTATACCCCAAGTGTTCTACGTTTACGTTTGCTTAGGGAAAAGCAAACATTCAAGTCTGGGAGATTTTGATCATTTCATTTTCATACGTATTTCTTGCACGATTTTAGAGATGTTTACGATATAGGTGTGATGTTTACGTATGATTTTGTATCAGTTTTACTCGTTTTTGTGTTTTCGTGTTCTTACAGGTTTTAACGTGTATTTGGTTCATTTTGGAGCTAAAGGACGTACACGGGACAAAGTACTAACATTAAGGATCATAACGGAGCAAAACGGGACGAGTATCGGCAAGGACTAACACAGTCGTTAGAGAGAGAGTGCAGAGAGAGTTGCAGAAAGAGTTAGAGAGAGGGGAGTTGTTCGTGAGAGACTTGCAGGAGACAATCAAGGGAGTTGAAGATCGACCAGGGACTTCGGTTTCGTTTGTTTTTCTATGTTCCTTAAACTATCTATTTTGATTATGTTTTCTTTCGAACGCATGAGCGAGTAGTCGTTTTGTTCTAGGAGAAGAGATTAGCCCTTTGCTATCCCGGAACCCCTTGTGATTTATCTTTGAATGCAATTTCCCATTTTCGTTTATCTATTCTTTGTCTGAGTGCTTGAATGACTTGTATTTACCAAGGCCAAGTAGATGCATGTGTTAGGGATTAGGAGAAGGACCGAAAGGAGAATTCTAGTCCTAGAAGATCAGGTTTAGAACAACCGAGGTTAGACACGAAAGTAGGGTAGCAACGGTTGAGGGTAAAACGAATGAATCACAGAACTTATGGGTTTAGTTTAAGGTGTCAGCTACGAAAGTAGGGGATAACTTGACTAGATCATGTGTCTATGCCTTGAGAGAGGGTAGATATCATATTAGGATCGTCTGCCTTAGATAACTTAATTGGGATTGCATGATTAGTTAGGTTGATTGTTGGTTTCGGTAGTCTTGTGGTGAAACCGGATTCCTAGAACGTTTGTCTCAATGTTAAGAACTCGTTAATTTATTTGTTTTTAGTATTTCATTCTCAAAACCAATATTTCGTTCGCTTGCAAGTTTGATTCATAGTTTGAGTTTAGGTTGTGTTGCGTAGTCCCTGTGGGATCGACACCTAGAGTACTACACACATGTCGTGGACTTACGGGTAGTTTAGGTTAATATTTGTTTAACTTTGAATCGCATTGTCAACGGATTCGTTGAAAATTACAACGGATGCGTGTTTTCAACGATCGATTACCAACGGTCAGGAATCCGTTGAAATCTGTTAGAAATGACTTATTTCAATGGAAATTTTGACATTTCTAACGGATTTATCCATTGAAATGACATTTTTATAGTGTATGGTGGAAACTAAAAGAAACCAAACGAATAGGACCACGTTAAAAGAGCAAACACACAGCCGATCAAATCCAAAGGATTAGCACGAATATTTGGCTTTGTGCATTAATATCTCATTTATCAATAGTGAGGTTTCACATAAAATTTGAAACATTCTATTATTCTATACAACAAAAATTAGATATATACATATATATATATTGCTTTTTGTAATAACCAAAATATGTTGGTTTAAAAGATAGAAATTTTTTAGATAAAATTTACAATAATCTAGTAATATAATGCTCGTACTGATGATGACGATACTTTGGATCCACCGCAAGTCGCACGAGAACCAACAACGAGGGTCAAAGCAAAGACATGGTCGCTCAAATGGACATGAAAGGATGGAAAAAGATCTCACAAAGACGTCAAGGAACATTTAAAAAGAACTACAAAAAGATCCTAGCAAGGAGAGGAGACCGAGAGAAACAAGAAACTGGATTATCAGACAATATTCGGCTAGAGCAAAATGGTGCTCGACCAGAGCAAGAAAACGCTCAACTCGAGCGTTTTCTCTGAACCAATCTACTTTAATTTTGTGGATTTAAAGGTTAAGAATTATGTGGTGCCCAACCGAACGATTGGACCGCTCGACCCGAGCGATTTTAGCGATTTTTGTTAAGTTAATTTATTTTATTCAGTTTTCTATTATTGTTTAGTATTTAGGGAATCATTGTATCATATATTAAAACCAAGTTTAATGAATTGAGAGCGGCTTTTCTTTGTTATTTTTTATATTTAACTAGGGGTGTCAAACGGGCTGGCCCGGCCCGAACCCGGCCCGAGCCTGTTGCGGCCCGGTTCATTCGGGTTCGGGCTCGGCCCGGCCCAAATTAAACGGGCCGAAAATCTTAGGCCTGTGGCTTGGCCCGACGGGCTTCGGGCAGCCCACGGGCTAATATAAAAATCGCCTCTAAAACGTCTTTTCATAAATTAAAGTCTTCCGAATTACATTAGAAACGTTCGAAATCATTAAATTGTCAAACTAACATGAAAATAAAAGCATCACATAATCAAAAAGAAACCTTAAATTTTCAAACCGAAACTTCAACATTCAAACATATGCACTTGTATATCTTCCTCTGTCGTCATAGCTATTGTCGTTGCAACGCTAGAAGAAGTGAAGTTAGTATTACTAGATTCGAAAAAGAGAAGCCAAGGCGAGCACGGGAGAGAGAGAGAGTGCCACGGGAATAAGAAGGGAAAGAAAGAGGGGAGGGGAAGGTAATGTGGTAGGGTTTTTTTAGGGCCCGAAGCCCGGCCCGAATCTCGACGGGCCGGGCCGTAAGTTTTCGGGCTTTTTAAAAGCCCGAACCCAAAGGCCCGGTTTCATTCGGGCCTTAAAATTCTCGGCCCGAGCCCGATTATTTTCGGGCGGACTTCGGGTAGGCCCGCGGACCGGGTTCATTTTTGACACCCCTATATTTAACTATCGGACTCTTGGAGAGATTATAAGTGTTTATCCATTTATCAACACTAGATCAGAAATGTTGTGTTATCGTTCGTTGAGTCTGAGTATTTCTAGTCAGTTTGTAGTTGGGGTTTGAGACGTATTTTTTTAGAAAATACAAGGTTTAGATTCTACTATAAATTGCTAGTGAATTTTAATTTGTTTCTATCCATCTAACAATAGAACGTCCATGTAGATTCTATTGGAAGCTTAATCCAAAGTTGGATCCAATTATAATAGAATATTCGTTTGATTATCACATGCAGAGATCTTATGGTGAAAAAAAAAGTACCAAGCTAATACAATCCACGATCCAACTTAAACACATCTTTCTATAGTAACAAAATCCGACAAGTTAAAAGAGCAAACAAAACAGCCGACCAAATCCAAAGGATAAGCACACGAAATGTGGCTTTGCGCGTTAATATTTCCGTTTATCAATAAGAATGTTTCAGGTAAATTTTAAAAGTTAAGTGATTATATAAGGAACAAAAATTACATATATTTATATATCTATTTTCGATAATGACCAATATGTAGTTGTTTAAAGGGAAAATTTTGTTTAGATAAATTATACAATAATCTAGTATCTTAATGGTCGTACTTTCATTGGGGATAACCCCAAGTTGGCCCCAATTATAATAGACTATGTGTTTGATTGACATGTGGAAACAAGTTCTGAAATTTTCTAAAACAAATTATCTCATGTCAATCAAAACAATGGTTCAGTAAAAATGATACCATTATTTTAAGTTGACAAACTAAGCACCTTTCTCACTGCATATGGTTCCTTATTACCGAAGCTAGGTTCAAATGGTCTTTTGTGAATTACCAATTTAAAAATTTTTTTTTTCTCAACGTAAAGTTAACAATTCAGAGTCAAATACAAATTCCTAAAAGCAACACTCCCGCACCATTTTCACTTGCATTTTGTGCTTCATCCCTTTCCTTCTCGTCTCGACAAGGAAACTCCCTATACATGACTTCGTAGGAAGTGGACCTTTTCTTCCTTTGTAACCTCCATAAGGTTTTAGTGAGCAATTCAACCAAGGTTTTAAACGTAAAAATTTCAAAAAATCAAGCTTATAAAAAAAATTCCAGTGCTTTGAATTTCATTTTCGGACTAAGAACGATTGTCATTTTAAAAATTCAACTATAAGAATCTCATGACTCATCAAATTATGTTTGCATATTTTCAACCATGCTCTTGAGAAGTTTATCTTGGCTCCCCCGATATTTTTTTTCAAAATCATTTCAGCCTTCCAAATCTTCAAAAAATACAAAATGGAAATTGGATATGTCGAATCCAAAATCAAATTAGTAATGTCAACAAAGGGCTTTAAGAAATACCGTATGTTTTCTCCTCTATTCCATTCTTTATCCATCGGACAATGCTTATAATTCCTATCAATCACTGCAAAATTTGAAAAAACTTTATGATATTTAAGAGCACTATCAAACATCGTATGAGTTAAATTTCAACAAATGGTCACATCCATTGACAAATAAACCTCGAGATTAATGTCTTCATGTGTTGCATACTCCTTAAATATCTTTGATATGGTTTTCCAGGTTTATACAAGAAGGAAGACCAAGAATAGGAGTCAAGTGGAGAGAGCTAGAAGTTGAAGATAGGATTTTATGATTGAACATTGATTATTGCTTTGTGTAGTTGTTTGTGGTTGTTGTATTGCGATTTTGTGAGCAGGTTTATGTGTGTTAACCATAGTTAAAATTGTGTTCACGTTAGTTTGTTAACTATTAACCCTCACCCTCAAATGAAGGGTATAAGAATGGGTTGGGGTTAGTTGTGACGGTTATCAGAAAAATTAGGGAAATGTTGTAAAGAGGCGGGCATCTTTTCAAAGGCTCCAGATTGTATTCTTTTTTCGGTGAAATAAACAAGCGGCAGTTCATCTCTATCAATTTGGTATCACAGCAAGACTTTTCCGGTTTATCATGGAGATTCCACAGACTGAGTTGAGAATTAATCAAATTCAAGATGATCTTGAAACAATGAATGCTGAAATTGTTTCCAAGATTGCTGATATTCAACGTCACGTTGCTAAATTTGGTTTACTGGATTCTAAAATGCTGGAATAGAGACACAATTGAACAGAGTACAAGAGATTGAAGAATACGTGAAGGAGCTCTGCGTTCTGCAACAACAACATGTTCAGATTCCAACCGTTTCGGTGCCGGAAACTATGCCGGCGAGGCTTCGATCAGTCGTCAAGACCGAGATAAATCACATCTTGCTTTTGGCGATTGTAACCAGGCTGGTTCTGCTTCTCGTCGAACAACAATCGTGAGATGAAGAAGACACATGCAATGTTTGGTTCTCCAGCGTTTGCGAACACAACAAGAACTTCGACGGAAAGGTTAAGATTTCAGGTCGGTGATATGCAATTCACCGTCGACGGAATTCCTGCGGCTACCGAAGGAGAAATAATCGTAGGAGATGCGGCAACAATAATGCAGAAGATTGAGATACCAATCTTCGACGGATTCAACATTTCTTAATGGCTGGTTTGAGCATAGAGGAACTTCCGATTTGGTAAGTGTACCGATACCGAGAAACTGAGATTGTCGGCAATGGCCATCGATGGTAGGGCCTTGAACTGGTTTCAGTGGCAAATATTTAGACGTCCTTTTCACTCTTTGAATGACTTTCGCGAGAGACTGTTAGAACGGTTTGGTCATGGTTCGTATGATGATGCTAGCGCTAGATTGTTTTCGCCGAGACAAATAGGTTCTTTTACAGATTGTTTGCTGGAATTCGAGGAGTTGATGACGCAATTACAGGGAATTCCGGGTATTGTGTTAGAAAATGCGTTCAAGAATAGCTTGAAATCTGAGATTCAAGAATTGATTCGCATTTTTTGATCGGTTGGTTTGAAAGCTATAATTTCCTTGGTTATACGGCTAACTGCAAATCCTATCGCAGTTCTTCTACATCGTTGAGTTCGGGAACACATCGTACAGTTGGTAACAGACTTACTTAACCTACTCGTTCTACTCATGAGAATGTGAAACATGGATTTTTGAAGGATGGGGCTATTGCTCGCTCATTTCAGAATAAAGGAAACACATCGTTTCCTTTAACAGATTCTTCGGGAGTAAAAAGAAATAAGGGACTTCCATTCAAACGTCTCACAGATGCGAAAGCAGATGAACGAGGAAGAAAAGACTTATGTTTACGTTATGATGAGCAGTATTTTCTTGGTCATCGTTGTAAGGATAAAGAGCTGCATGTCATCATTATTCATGAATGGGAGATAAATGAAGTTACAGAGGTGGAAACAGAAGAACAACTTGGTGAAATTGGTGAGTTTATTCCTTTGGAGGAGTTAGCGAAATTATCTATGAATTCCATTGGTTTGTTTTCTCCACAAACATTGAAAATTAAAGGAAGAATTGGGGCTCAAGAGGTTGTTGTGATGGTAGATAGTGGAGCAACTCATTATTTCATATCCATTGAGGTTCTACATCGTTTGAAGTTGAAGACGGAAAGGACAACAAGTTATGGTGTGTTTTTAGGCACCGGGGTTACAATCAAATGTGAAGGTATTTGTAAAAATGTTGCATTATTCCTACAAAATTTGGAGTTTAAAGTTGATTTACTTCCATTGGAGCTCGGTAGTGCTGATATTATATTGGGATATAATGGTTGAGGACTTTGGGTAAGATCCAATTTGACTTTGAAAGGTTAGAGATAAAATTTTGCAAGAATAAGGTGTGATATTCGTTTCGAGGGGATCCTTTACTACACCATTCGTTAATCACTCTCAAAACTTTATGGAGATCCGTCAAGAAATGACATCAAGGTTGTGTAGTGGGTTTGTGTTACTGGGTCGTTTCTAATGAGAATGCAGTAAATAATTCACCAGAATTTTCTGCTCTCTTGGACTACTTTGATGATGTTTTTAAGACACCTACGGACCTACCTCCTCTAAAAGGTAATGAGCACTCCATAATACTTAAACCGGATGTTGGTCATGTGAATGTGAGACCTTATTGATATCCTAACTCGCACAAGGAGGAGATTGAGAAGTTAGTTCGTGAAATGCTTCAAGCTAACGTCATTATGCATAGTTGAAGTTCGTTTTCAAGCCCGATTTTGTTGGCTAAAAAGAAGGATGGAAGCTGGAGAATTTGTGTAGATTATCGAGCTTTGAATCGGGCAACAGTTCACGATAAATTTCATATTCCCATGATAGATGAGTAGTTGGATGAACTTCATGGGTCGTTTGCGTTCGGGATATATCACCAAATCCGGATGAATGAAGAGGATATTAAAAAAACAGTCTTTCGAACGCATGATGGTCATTATGAGTTCTTGGTTATATTGTTTGGACTAACGAATGCTCCACCCACTTTTCAAGCATTGATGAGCGATATTTTCAAACCTTATTTATGGAGGTTTGTACTCGTTTTCTTCGATGATATCTTGTTTTACATCTCATCTTTGCAAGAACATTTGAAGCACATTAAGGTAGTCTTGGAAGAACTCCGGAAATACCGTTTGTTTGCAAATGCGAAAAAATGCTCGTTTGGACAACAGTATATAGAGTACTTGGGACACATTATATTAAGAGAAAGGGTATCGATAGACATCAAGAAAATTGCAGCAGTATCCAATTAGCCTCAACCGCAGAATATCAAAAAGCTTCAGGGTTTTTTGGGTTTGACGGACTATTATCGTCGATTTGTGCAAGGTTATGGAATAATTGTGAAACCACTTACTGAACTATTAAACAAAGATGCTTTTGGGTGGTTGGAAGATGCAGAATTGACCTTTAATGATCTTAAGAAGACAATGGTGACAACACCCGTTTTGGGACTACATAACTTTGGAGACGTTTTGTGGTGGAATCCGATGCTTCGGGAGGTGGTATGGTGCGGTACTCATGCAAAATCAGCATCCAATTTCCCATTACAGCAGGAGTTTATCGAATTAAGAGCGTTTGAAATCCATTTACGAGATGGAATTACTGGATCTATTCTGAAATGACATCATTACTTAATGGGCAGAAAGTTTTTTATTTGTATTTGAAATTTTTGCTGGAACAATGTGAGGTTGACGGTGAGTATCGAAAATGGTTAATCAAGTTGTTGGGCTTTGATTTGATATAGTATACAAACCTGGTAAGGAGAATCGAGTACTGGATGGGCTATCCAGAATTCCGGAGCAACCGGGCTTATCAGAGATTTGTTTGTATACAACAATTTCGATTCCACAATCTGGAAGAGTTAGCGAATGTCGTTGATAAGATCCGACTTTGGGTCCAATAAAACAACAACTACAAGACAATTTGGAGGCTTTTTTGGGATATAGATTGGTTAAAGGAAAATTGTTGTTCAATGATTGTTTGGTTATTCCTAAACTATCGATGTTTATACCATCGATTCTTCACGAATTTCATGATAGCCCGATAGGTGGACATGCAGGGGTTCTTAAAACTCTTAAGCAAATCCAAGCAATATTTTTTTGGAGTGGGATGAGGGCGAATATATAGAGGTATGTGGCTAAGTGTGGAATTTGTCAAACACAAAAAAAATCGACTTTGTTTCCAGCATGTTTACTTCAGCCTTTACCTATTTCAACGAGGATTTGGAAAGATTTATCAATGGATTTTATTGAAGGGTTTCCAAATTCACAAGGAGAAAATGTGATTTGGGTGGTAGTAGACCGATTGAGCAAATTTGCTCATTTTATCACATTGACTCACCTTTATACATCATATGACATTGGTAGGCGTTTTATTAAAGAAATAGTACAATTACATGGGTTGCCAAAATCCATTGTTTCGGATAGAGATGAAGTATTCATGAGCCAATTTTGGAAGGAATTTTTTCGTCTTACAGACACACAATTAAAGTTTAGCACGACTTTCCATCCTCAAACGGACGGCAAACCAAGTTGCTTAATAGGTGTTTAGAGACGTACTTACGTTGTTATGCGAATGCACATCCGAAATCTTGGGCTAAATACTTGGCACGGGCGGAATTTTCATATAATACGTCTTTCTATACTTCTCTTAATGATACTCCTTTTCAAGTGGTCTATGGACGTGAGGCACCCTTGTTGTTACGTTATGAAGAAGGATCGACAACAAATTTGGATTTGGAAATGGAATTGAAAGAACGTGATGCGATGTTACAAGAGATTCAAAGTAACTTGTTAAGGGTGCAACAAATATGAAAATTACAGCAGATCGTTCTAGAAGAGACATATCCTTTGAAGTGAGAGATTTTTTTTTTTGAAACTCCGACCCTATTGGCAAAATCTTTGGTTGTCCGTCGTTTTCAGAAGTTGGCAGCACGCTATTATAGTCCTTTTAAAGTAGAAGCACACATTAGTTTGGTAGCATATCGGTTGTCTCTTCTTCCCGGTTCGAAAATGTATCCAGCGTTTCATGTGTCTCAATTGAAACAACCGGTGGGAAGCGACTTTGTGCCTACTCCAATTCCAGATCAACTACAAGCGGATTTGCAGCTTACGGTCATACCTACAACAATATTGGATACATGTTATTCGGATACGGGAGCATTGGAGGTACTAGTTCAATGGGATGCTTTTCATGAAGTTTCGTGGGAGAAGGCACAAGAGTGCGCATCATTTTCCAGCATTTCAGCTTGAGGACAAGGTGCGTCTTTATGGGGGCGGTATTGATATGGCTTTCCAAATTTATACAAGGAAGACCAAGAATGATTGAATTGATTTGAGGGTTAGGATTTTATGATTGAATATTGATTGTTGAACATTGATTTTATTATTGAATAATTGATTGTTGCTTTGTGTAGTTGTTGTTTGTGATTGTTGTATTGTGATTTTGTGTACAAGTTCATTTGTGTTAACCATAGTTAAAACAATATTTAGCGTTAGTTTGTTAACTAGTGTTGCTAACCCTCAAATGAAGGGTATAAAAAGAGGTTGGGGTTTAGTTATGACGATTATTAGAAAAATTAGGAGAATGTTGTAAGGGGAAAGATTTTATGATTGAGCTGAAAGTTTAAGATAGGATTTTATGTTTGAACATTGATTGTTGCTTTGTGTAGTTGTTGTTTGTGATTGTTGTATTGTGATTTTGTATGCAGGTTTATGTGTGTTAACCATATTTAAAACTGTGTTTAAGTTAATTTGTTAACTAGTATTATTAACCCTCAAATGAAAGGTATAAAAAGTGAGTTGCGACGGTTATCAGAAAATTTGGGAAAGGTTGTAATGGAAAAGAATTGGACATCTCTTCAAAGGCTCCAGATTGTACTATTTTCTTCGGTGAAATAAACAAGTGACAATTCCTCTCTATAAATCTTCCACCTCAACTTTGATGCTCTAACATATTTCACACTTTCTCTCATCTTTTCCAAAATATCTTCGATAACTTTTAATCATTTTTGCACAATAAAGTTCAATATATGTGCACTATATCTTACATGAAAATAATCTACTTTGCACATCATATAGTTTTATGTTTGCATTCGATCTTTTAAGATGATCATCGTACTATCATTCAATGTAGTATTATTTACAATGATGGAAAAAATCTTATACTGAATATCCCAATCCTTCAAACAAGTGGTTATCTTCTTCGATATTTCCACTTCGGTATGCGGAAGAGACAAAATAGTGAATGATATAATATCTTGTTACTCAAATTCCAATTTCTCTTTCTCACTCATAAATTTCAAAGAATCAGCAGTCACAATATTTCTACATATCATTTTCAACTTCGGCTTCGCATATTGCATCATCTCTGTAAACATCTCGTATTCAACAAAGAAGGGAAGTCCATGTTATCATGTTAGCAATTTTTCTCTTCGAATTAGTTGATTAATTTCTTTGCCCTCGAGTGATCAATCATCATGTTGTCTAGATTAATAATCTTAGGTTTGGACTTGCAACTTTTTCAGTGACGCTTTAAATGAGACGAACCACTACCCGACAATGCAGAAAACTCATTACCGCAAAAGTTGCATGTGGTTGTAGGATCATTTACTATAGTGAAAGGTTCCCAAACATCAAACCTTTTCCGTTTATTATCGCTCACTTGTGATATGAGCGGTCCATCATTTTCTGATTCAGATTCTCTTTGATCTGAAGTTGCTATAGGGACCATTCCAATGTTGTCGTCCATTACAAAATCTGCAAACACAAACGCAAACATAAACCAATAACTACGACCAGAATCAGAAACAAAACCAGAACAAAATATCAAACTCAACAGAAATCATATAAAAAATATAGAATGCGTTATGTTCTTAAAAAAATTTAGAATAGAAAAAACATAATGCCTTTTGTTCACAAAACATAAAGCATTATTATGTTCATAAATAATATCATATGCATTCTGTTCATAAAACTCGAAACCTCAAACTATGAACAATTAAAACCCACAAACACAAACAGAACATCACAGAAACATTTTGTTTGTACAAACAAACATCATATAACAAAAAAAATATATATATATGTTTTATGCAACAAACACAGGCACACACAAACATAAACAGAAACCAGACCAGAATGCAAAACATTACACACACACGCGCGACATATACAGAAACCAGACCAGAATGTAAAACAAACACAAACATGTTCCAGAACAAAATATCCAAAAAACCACAACAAAAGCTAAAATCCGGGCCTTTCGAAACCTAACATTTCTGAAACCCTAAGCTTTTGAAACATATCACACACACACAGGGACATTTCGAACTAAGAACAGAGACCCTATATCATCATCAAATTTCTGAAACCATAAAAGATAACCTAAGTCATCAAACCGAAACCCTAGCCGAAACTATTGTCATGTTCTATGTTCTATTAACCAATTCCACTCTTACGACACATAAACAAAGTTATAATAACAAATTCGAATCTTACAACACAAAAAACAAAGACCTTAGAGTCAGAAACCCAATTCGACATCTACACCTTGTTATGATAAGTTGTCCCACATCGGCTAGGACATGAACCTTGGGACTTGTATATATGGTGTTGGGCAACCCTAAACTCTTGAGCTAGCTTTTGGGATTAGTTAGGCCCAGCCCATATTTGACATGGTATCAGAGCCCGGTTCGTCCCGATTTGAATATACCGATGTTGGGCCCCCGATTGTGATGTCCACGCTCCAGGATTGAGTCTGGGCGTGAGGGGGAGTGTTATGATAAATTGTCCCACATCGGCTAGGACATGAACCTTAGAACTTGTATATATGGTGTTGGGCAACCCTAAACTCTTGAGCTAGCTTTTGGGATTAATTAGGCCCAGCCCATATTTGACATCTCTCAGAAACTCCAACTCGTCGAGAATTCAAGAAAGAAAACTACGTTACGTGAAGCAGATATCCAGCTTCCCCATCTTTGAGTGTTGTTCCCGCCTCTGGTTTTTCACTGCGAAACTCCAAGGAGATAAAAGGTCTCAGTTCCCGTTTGAATATCATCGCTCTTTTCTTTGTTGGATAATATATTCGGCCCAATAAGGCTCAAATATAATAATCTGCATAAAGAAGGCCCAAATTATAATAATATAAATATTTACTGTTTCTCTCTATTTTTCACTAATTTCATTTTTTAATGTGCAAAATTCTTTTTCGAAAAGGAGAAAAACAAGAATTTTTATAATTAATATGTTGATAATTTGTATAGATTCCATATAAAAGAGTTGGTGCTTCCAAATGTATCTTAAATAAATGCGCTAATTTGCTATATACACTCACAAAACTATTGTCGTATTCTATGTTTCCACGCATAAATAGGTGGCAACCCAACAATACCTTTAGGCGAATATAATCGGCGTTTTCATTTGTCCTTGTCTTTTTCTCCTTTAAAAATTATATGTTTCTTATAGTATTAGTTTACTTTAATGGTATTCCCTCGTTGTACCAAAAACACTGTGGCATTATGCATATATATATATATATATTATGCATTTTATTTTACTCAACATAAAGTGAAATAGTGCATCGGGTATGATTGTTGCTTCGCCATTTATTTGAATATAACTATAGGAATGCAAGTGGTGCCACATCCAAATTCGTATTCATGTTTATATTTAATTACATTTCGTGATATGCTTGTGTGCATGACTTACACTATTTTAACAGTAAATACACCAATATAATATATATACATATATGTATATATATATATATATGTTTACATGTATTCTTCTATAAACCTCTTCTATATATTAAGTTAATACATGGAGGTCCACACATTTTTAAAAACAACATCACGCCGTAATTTAGCAAGGTTAAACCTTTTTTACCGACATATTTTTTAGTAATTGTAAATATATTTATTTGTTGTAATGACCGTGATTCTTATGGTTCCGATAAAAAGGGAAAAAATTAATTTTTTACAGCTTTAGCCGACAAACCCAGGACCGTACGACGTAGTAATTATTCTTTGGTCGATGCATATTGCGGTAAATTTCAAGGCACTGTCGTGGTATAAAGAAAAAATTAATTTCCCTCCGCGAAAATGATGATTCATTCGACAAGAAAAAAGGTTTTAAAAATACTCAAAAAAACGAGGCCAATAAAAGACATTGAAAAATTGCTGGTGAATACAAAAAGACTAAAAAAAATAGAAAGGAAAAGAGAACTTAATATAATATCCATTCGAATTTCGCCGAATTTATTTTTTACGATAGACAAAGGGTTGGATTTATTAAAGCATTTTCGTTTATTATTATTTAATTCATTTATTATCATATTATAAAAATTTAAATATCATTTTTAAAAATTTTATTTGAATATTTATCTAAAAACGTTATAATAAATATCTTTCATATTTCTCTTAAAATAGTATGAAAATAGTAAAACGACAACGTTATTCAATCATTAGAATCAAAAGACTCAAATGCACAGAACAATATCACTTTTATTTACTAATCAATCTTTTTAAGTATATTTGTTTTTTTACAATGCATTTCAGATTTCTGCGAATAACTTCCCCTTAATTAGATATAAATAAATGTTAATTGTTTCTCACTCTACTTTCCACTGCATCGTTTTAAGTACATTTGCAACTTGTGATTTGCTTTCACTTGTCTGTTGTATTTCCTAGATACTTTCAACTACTTTTTATAGCATGTTAACCTATCAACTATTCTCATGTGACCAGGTAGACCTTCGGTTATCCAGCCGCACATGTTCATCCTGTTTCCGTCACAACTTGACTCCTTTTGATTCTCTTTGACTCCATTTACTTCTCCTCATTATTCTCTTTGAAACTTTCTCACCAACCTGATTTTCAAAAGATATCACATGTTCCTAAAATATTGCATTAACTATCTTCTCCTTTGAATTCTTATCACATAAACACAGATTAGAAACACATAGAATTCAAACATATTAATGCAATAAAACATTCAAGCGAGTTCAAATAGTTAGTACACTTAAACGACATAAGTTAAGAATATCAGATCATGACAAGTGCACTTAGATACACATATAGGAACACGAAACACAATTTAATTTCTCGGCCTTTTCCTGTTGCTTTGCTTGATGATGGTGTCATCCTCTCTTCATCTTCTCCCTTTGTTTTTGTGATAAGAGATTCAAAAATATAAATCAGATTCAGAAACAGAAAAAAAATTGTAAAACTTCACTAATCTACTATGGTTCAGCTTTGACATGTTCATCAATTCCCTCTGGAATCCATTGCATTTCAGAGATAAGTGTTGCCACCTTCCTCTCCAAATCAATGATGTTTTGCGAAACATCATTCTCAGCATTTCTTGTTTCATCGGAGGCTTGCATCTTTGCCACATATCTCTTTTCAAAAATTATCCAAGGAGGAATCTGTTTCCTCAACTCGTCTGTCTCAACAATATTTGGGAATTGTTGAGTCAGAATATTCTAAATCAAAACGAAAATGGTAAAATGAATTTCCTTGAGTTTGAGAACCCAAGTCGAATGATTGAATCCAGAACCACCTTCCCAAAATTCAGAGGGATATTGTTCTTGATGTAGTACAGTAAGACATTCGTGCCGTATCGAATGCCATCTATTTTCTTATTTCGAATCCAATTTGTCTGACACATTTTGTTCAACAAGGCATACTCCTAATATCAGCTTTGAATTTGGGATCTATCCTGGCCACGAAATTAAAGCTGCATTTGTGAGCTTTTTGGTGACAGCATCCATGTCGAGATCAATATGCAATTCTTTTGCTCTTGATATTTCTATATGAGGTGTACCAAAGAAATTATTAATGATCTCAACATTGATGTTGTCATATCATCCTCCCCCTTACATAAATCTGTCCAAAAATCTCGGACCCTGTGTTATCAATTTCAGGGTACATATTGGCATAAAATTCGTAGATCAACTCCTTAAACAACATTTGTTACTGTGTGAGTCAAATTTCCTTCCACCAGCAGCTTCCAAACAGGTAAATGTTTGAATTGAATATTTTGAAGGAGACATAGTGGATCACATACCTAGACGAACCTATTTCCAGATAGAATTTCCTAGAGAAGGCTTTCAAAAGAGACATATACCTAGACGAACCTATTT
Source organism: Gynandropsis gynandra (assembly GCA_036759665.1). Taxonomy (NCBI): domain Eukaryota; kingdom Viridiplantae; phylum Streptophyta; class Magnoliopsida; order Brassicales; family Cleomaceae; genus Gynandropsis; species Gynandropsis gynandra. The sequence goes on from CM071866.1 coordinate 39,383,451, forward strand.
CCATGTAGAATTTCCTAGAGAAGGCTTTCGAAGGAGACATAGTGGTACCTTTCCTCGATGATGGAACACGAGGCACATATGATTGTTTATTATCTGACACATTGCGCTGAACAGTCTTCTCAGATGACGAGCTTGAACTTCCTTGTTGTGGTTCAAGGATAGGAGACGTTTCAACTGATACAGCGGGAGGTGTAGTTCGGCATGTGTTTTGTTTTCTTCGAGTAAGTACCCTCTTTGTCACCATAGTTTTGTACCATTTTCTATTTATTCTCGGTGGATTATCCGTGAATACTAGATCTCCCACCTCACTAGTACATTGTTGGACAAGATTGTCGCATCATCTCCTAGTGCACGAATTCCTGACGCTCTTGTGTTCATGATTGATTTTGTTTCGAAAATGCACTCATAAGAAGAGAGAAAACAAAGCAAATGCATCAAACGATTCAAAAATTAAAATAACTGCACCAGTCACGTCAACCACCAAAAAATCACATCACAAAACCTTTTTTAAAATAAATCGCCCTGTTTCCAAAAAGTAATCACCCGTTTTTTTTCGATATTTTTTCAAAACTTATCTGATACAAATGATTGATTTTAAGTACATTTACGCAAGTTTTTGTTTCACTCAGAAAAACTTCAGCCATGTTCACCTTATTTTTTTATTAAAATTCTCAGCTTCTAGGGCATTGTTTAGATATCTTTTTTGTTCATATAACAAGCTCCTTGATTAACCTTTTTAGGTATACTCTTATGTAATAATTTCAACATAGAGGAGTATTTAAGCTCAACTTAGCTTTGTATAAAAAAAATGAAAATAACTTAAGTTTAGGCTTTTACTTTTCTAGAGTTCATAAGGGGTTTTCAACATACTTGGTCGTACGTACACACAGTTTATGATATAACAAACTGTGTTTATAGCTTTTGCCCAGAATCGATTGGAGATAGATTTTGCATGCAACATGGCACGCGCCATCTCTTGAAGGGTTCTATTCTTCCTTTCAACAACACCATTTTGTTGTGGTGTTTTTGGTGCAGAAAACTCATGAATAATAACGTGGTTTTGACAAAATTTTGAAATACATCATTTTCAAATTCCTTCACGTGATCACTTCTAATCCTTTCAATACTATCTTTTTTGGTTTTCAATTGAAGGAATAAGTAATGGAACAGTTCAAAAGTGTCAGATTTTTCTCTTAAGAATTTAACTCACGCGTACCTTGAAAAATCATCCACGACCACGGAGATGTACCTTTTTCCACCAAAGCTTTCAGTTCTCATTGGACCCATCAGATCTATATATACAACTTCTAGAATCTTACTCATCTTGAAATCTGACATTTTCTTGTGATGAACGTTAACCTGTTTTCCCAGTTGACAAGGTTTACAAATTTCAGTTCTATCAAGATTCAGTTTAGGTATACCTTTGATAGCACTTCAACTTGACATTTTCACAAGGGAATAATAGCTAACCTGTCCCAATCTTTGATGCCATAAAGATAGAGTGTCCTCTGTTGCTTTGAGACAAATCTTCTCTTCACTCCAAACATAACAATTGTTTGACAAACGTGCACCTGTAAGAATACATTCATTATCAGAATTCATAACTTGACATTCTCTTTGATTGAACTGAATCCGATGATTGTTGTCACATAATTGACTGATACTAGTTAGATTAGCCGTCAATCCAACTACATATTGCACATTCTTCAGAAAGGGTTATCCAGGTGAACTTATGTCTCCTATTCCAAGATTTTTTTCTTTGTTTGCATCTCCGAAAATAACACTTCCTGCATTCTTAATTTCTATAAAGCTTGATAGAAGTTCTCTTGAACCTGTCATTTGTTTAAAACATCCACTATCAAAGTACCAGATGTTAGATTTTTCTTTTTGTGCAGAGATGTAGGCAACATTGTAGTACAAATAACTTTTCCTTATCCAAATTTGTTTTATTTTAGAAGATGTATACTTACTTGAATCATACCTGAGTTTTCTGTTACATGTGAACTGTTTTTGTCCTCTAATTCCGCATAATAAGCATCTTACTATATTCTTCTTTTGATATTGAAACTGAGACCATCCTCCAGAGTTGCATCCATGATGATTAACCTATCCAAAAGATCCATGATATTTCCTGTTTGAATTGAAGACTCTGTGATCTTGTTTCTTCTTGGATATGTAGTTTTGTTATAATCTTTGATGCTCTACATAAGGAGTTTCTAGCAATTTACCACCAGAAACAAATTTTCTCTTAGTATTTTCTTTATTTCCTGTATAGCCAATCCATGGTTATCACCTTTTCGTTTTCCTAATGAGAGCAAGTGATCAAGTTTGTCAGTGCCATTTGAGAGCATTTTCAGTTGCTTATATGTTTCTTCAAGTCGACTTTTGACATAACACACTTCTTCTTCTTTCAGTGCTGCTTCCTGTTTCATTTCTTTAATTTGAGCTTCTAGTTTCTCATTTGTTTTGACTAGTTGAACGTTTAACTTGCTCAATCTCAGCCACTCATTGTAGATGGTTTCAACATCTACTTTATCCTCTTCTTTAATTTTTGTCTCATAAAGTTTGTTGCCTTCCTTATCATTTTCTTTTATTATTCCAATGAATGCAACAAAAATTGACAAGTCTTCTTCATTGTCGTCTTCAGAATCTGAACTTGATTCACTAAACGTGATTAGTAATTTTCCTTTAACCATATTTCATCCGCATATTCATTTTTTGTGTGTCCAAAGCCCTTGCATTTGTAGTATTGTGTTTCTCGTAGTCCCTTCAAAACACTTTCTCTTTTTGATATACTTGGACAATCCGATTTAAAGTGTCCGAAACCTTTGCATTCATGACATTGGACTCTAGATTTGTTATCTTTCTTGTTTCCATGTTCATCAATTGTATGTTTTTTCATGAATTTCCCAAACTTTCTAGTCAGTAAAACAATGTTTTCTTCAAGATTATCAAGTCTGGAATTTCATTAGTGACTTACAGAACTACTCCTTTATTTCCTTATTTCGTAGATTCACCTTGTTCAAGTTGGAGATCCAATTCATAGGCAGCCAAAATCCCAACCACTCAAAAAAACTCGCAGTTTCCAACGGACGAACGGATCCGTCCGTCGGAAACACTTAGCAACGGATTGTAACGGATTTGTTGATATTTTCAACGGGCCTAAATATGTTGCAATCCGTTACAAATTTCAACGGACTTGTAACGAATAATTTCCGTTGATATATCCGTTGAAATCCGTCGCGATTTTTAACAGATTTAGTCCTTTGGTCATATTCGTTGGAATATCCGTTAGAAACCGGGAAAAGGATTACAACGGGCGTCCGTTGCAAATTGTTACAATAGTATAACTGAAAAAGAACTTAATGAAATTGTAGTTGAACTTTTGACATATTACGTGTTATTTCTGTTTTATTCAAAGTTTGAGTTCGATTACATATTTTGCGTTATTTCGGTTTTTGTTCACTGTTTGAGATCGAAATTAACTGAATTATAATTACAAAATCGTAATTCATAAGATCTAACTATTGTAATATGAAAAAATAACGAATTTGTAAGCACTTTCAACGGGCATTAATCCGTTGGATAAGATTTCAACAGGCATCCGTTGGCATTTGCAACGGATGCCCGTTACAATTTGAAACGGATGCCTGTTGAAATTGTTAATTTTGAGGCCACCGGTTTAAATAAATTCACGTGAACCTCCAACGGGCATCCGTTCCAATTTCCAATGGATGTCCTTTGGAATGTTCACTATTTAGATCATACCAAAGAGTGCATCAAACCATCAATAACAAAAATATTTTCGAAAAAATATCATCGTCTTGAAATTGAAATATATAAAGATCAAGAGAGTGGATGTATATGAGAAAAGATCCTGTAGCCGAAGAGATTACGCAAGAATTCTTACAGGGATCGGAGCAATTCATGAGTTTTGCATCGATGCAGCCTTTGTGTCAAGAACGCGGGACAATGTTATGTTCATGCAAAAGATGCAAAAACATGAAGTATCAAATTCAAGAAATTGTTTGCAAACATCTTTCTAAGGTGGGTTTCGTTGAAAATTGCGAATTTGGTGTTTTCACGGTAAAAAGTGAGGTGTTAGAGATATTGTGCAAGATGCACAAATAGAACGAAATGAAGAAGTTATTTATGAAGCATCAACGACCAATCCATATGTGAAAATGGTGTCAGATGCTTTTCTTAGAGCTATTAATGAACAAACGCATGAAGAGATGCCGAACATCAATGCACGTCGATTCTTCAACCTATTGGATTCGGCGTAACAGCCTACATATGAAGGTTGTCGTGAAGGTCAGTCTCGTTTATCTTTATCTTCAAGATTGGTGAGTATTAAAATAGACTACAATGTGGCTGAAAATTGCATGGATTCATTTTGCAAAACAATGCGAGAATATATACCGGAAAACAACTTATAATAGAGTATATACTACATGTAGCTTAGCTATTGGTGCAAATTTTCATATGGAATGCAAAACAATGCGAGAATATATACCGGAAAATAATCAAGCTCCTGAGACATACTACGAAACAAAGAATGTGTTAAAAGATTTGGAAATGCCACATGAGAAAATTGATGTTTGTAGAAACTGTTGCATGTTGTTTTAGGGAAATGATAAAGACTTGTTGGAATGCAAGTTTTGCGGTGCAAGCAGATTTCGGCCTAAAAAACATCTTCACGTAAATATGTACCATACAAGAAAATGTTCTATATGCTTGTAGCAAACAGGTTGAGAAGGTTATATGAATAAAAAACCGCTGTGGCAATGAGATGGCACGCAGAAAACTCAATGGTCGAAGGTATAATGCAACATCCATCGGATGGTAAGGCTTGGAAAGATTTCAATGAAATATTTCCCGAGTTCGCGTATGAAATAAGAAACATCTATATTTGCTTATGCACGGATGGTTTTAGTCCCTATGGACAATCTGGAAGTCAATATTCTTTGTGGTCGGTGATTTTGTCCCCGTATAATTTGATTCCCGATATGTGTTTGAAAAGAGAGGTAATGTTTCTGACGTTGTTTATTCCTGGACTAGAACATCCGAAGAAAAGTTTCGATGTCTTTTTGCAGCTCTTAATTCATGAATTACGACAGTTGTGGAATGAAAGAATCCTTGCTTATGACGTCGGTACTAAGAAAAAATTCACATTGAAAGCGGTCTTGTTGTGGACAATTAGCGATTTTCTTGTTTATGGAATGTTATCTGGATAGACCACGCACGGAAGATGAATCTACTGAAGAAGAAATTTAAATACAATAATGTCTATTATGTGTAATAAATATAGATGATGTGTAATGTAAATGAAGTGTAACGTTCAGGATGTGTAATAATGTATATGATATGTAATTGAACAATCGAAATGTTAATACAACCGAATAGGTTATATAAACGATGTTAGATGTATTAAAACTTAGAATTATCTAATACCAACGGGCATCCGTAGAAAATTGGTAACGAATGCCCGTTGATACACAAACTCTCCCCGAAACTTAGAAAAAATTTCTAAGTTTTCCACATTTCCAACGGGCATCCGTTGCAAATTTTCTAACGGACACCCGTTACCAATTTTCCAACGGGAATCCGTTGGTATTTTGTAAAGGATGACAGTTAGCAAAATTGCAACAGGCATCCATTGGACTAGGTAATGATGCCTACCCTAATCTGCAGAATTTTCCAACGGACATCCGTTGGAAATCGCAACGGATGCCCGTTGCGAAAGGAGACGAGTCGCCATTTAGCCATCTGTTGCCTCGGGAACACGCATTCTCAACGGGCATCTGTTGGAAATTCCAACGGATGCCCGTTGGGAATGCAGGACGTCACGTCAATTTACTATGTCTATTTAGATGACGTGTTTTCCAACGGATGCCCGTTGGAAAATTTGATATATATAAACCCGTTGAACAGTTCTTATTTCAACACAAATCACAATCTCAAATTCCTCTCAAATTCACATTTCACCCACAAACACTTCGAAATCCTTAGAAAAACAATGAGACCGAGACGGTTTATAGGATCAGAGGGTTTATTAGTGGTTTCGCCGGAGCTCCTCCCCACCTCCACCACTACCATATCGTCCTCCTTCACCAGAATCGGCACCGCCAATATTTGATGAAGAGAACGATATGGTCTTTGATCGATGATTTCGATGGGCATCCAACCCTTCCGATTATCGATCCGGAACATTCTCCTGGGACGTTATGGTAAAAAATTACTATTTTCATCTGTATTATTATATGTTATAAATATTATCTAACTTTGTAATGTTGATTTGCAGGTTTGATATTGATGATGTACTGAACACACACAAACAACATCATTATCAAAGGATCCTTACAGGACGAGTTATACTATTCCTGACAAGTTACGCCAGAAGTTGTGCGTCAGCGATGGTGGCACACTTTTATAGTAAGTTTTTGATTAAATTAAATTTCAACTTATTAGTTATATATATATATATATGTTATAAAACTAAAAATTTTATAACTTTTTTTGCAGCGCTAATACAGATGGAGGTGAAAAGATACGTTGCGCATCTACACAGCATGGATGCACGACATGCAGGCGCGGATGCGCCTGATGATGAACAATGCGAAACGCGACTACTACGCCAACAATTGCAAACCGAGATGGGCAACGGAAGCGGTCTTCAGTTAAATGATTCATCATTGGGAGTCCGCAGAATTCAAGGCCAAGAGCGAGAAGGCCAAAAATTGTTGCTATGATGAGAAGGTTCCCAGAGATGATCCGCATCGCCATACTTTGGGAGTAAAATCCTTCCCGAAACGAAGAAAAAAATGGTAAAATTTTGTTTATTTATATTTTTTGTTTATTTAAATATTTATTTAACTAATTTTATTTTATATTATAGATGCAACGGATAGGAAGAGAACCGACTCTTCTTGATCTGGTATTAGAAACCCATGCCAAGAAGAAGCCGATTGTCGAGGAAAAGGCCGACAAAAAAACCCGAACTCGTCGATCCTCGAGTGGAGCGAACCGTGAGAGCTGTGACAGATAAGATCACGCAGCAATCTCAAGCTTGCGGTTCAAGCCCCGACGAACTCAGTCCTTTACAAATGGACAAAATTTATTTAGAGGTAAAAATTCTTATTTTATTTTTCGATTATTGATAAAATAATTTGTAAAAATCTAACGTTACTTTTGTTTGTCTTGTAGTAGGTGAGACCGTATAAGGGACGTCTATACGGTCTCGGGGCGCTTCAAAAGGATATCGTCGAGGACGCCACGATGATACCTCCCGTAGTGCAAGAGAGTTTCACGCAACAACGGCGGATCGAGGAGCTCGAAGCCAAAATTCAGCACTTGGAGAGCGTCATCGAGTTGATGTCGGGGCAAGGGAGGGGATCAACGTCGCAGCAAGAACCGGGTTCCGATTCAGATGCAACGCCATTTAGAGGTGGTGGCGATGAGAGAGACGATATCGACCCAGCCGATTTAAACGAAATGTAATAGGATAGATTGAAGTAGTTTAAATTTTAATGTTTTTTTGTGAACAATTTAATATTTTAATTAAAAACTTTTTATTTCAAAACATATTATTATTTAAAAAAAAATTATTTTTTTTACAAGATTTCCAACGGATGACCGTTGGAATATCTAACGGGCATCCGTTGGACGCTATTTCCCGCCAAATGGTAACGTGTGTCTATTGCCATTTTCCGCCAATTTGCAACGGACGTCCGTTGCCATTTCCCGCCAGTTTCCAACGGATGTCCTTTGGAAAGCTAAATTCCCGCTGAATTTTCCCGTCTGGATGACAACAGATGTCCGTTGAAACAATTTAACGGACGCCCATTGCCCTTTTTTTCAACGATCGTCCGTTGCAAACTTGCAACGGGCATCCGCTACAAATATTTTCAACGGGCGTCCGTTATAACTTTCCAACGGATATTTCCATTCGAATATCCATTACAATTTTGCAACGGATATTATCTGTTGCAAGGCTATTGCGAATTGCACTGAATCCGGATTTTCAACGAAAGATTCCCAACGGACAGAAATCCGTTGCCATCCATTTTCGACGGATTTTAGGCATTGTCCAACGAATATGTCCGTTGGAAATTGCCTGTTTTTTTGTAGTGAACAATCTCTTTAAAACTTGTAGTATTAGTGTTTTCATAGCAACTTTTTGAGCATAAAATTTCTTTGGCAAACATCTAAGCAGTTTTTTGACCACTTTCTTATCATCGAAGTTTTGTCCAAGTACACTTACATCATTAGCAATTGCATTCATTCTGTTGCTGAACTCCTTGACACTTTCATATTCACCCATTTCCAGTTTTTCAAACTGATATTCCAAAATGTCAAGCCGAGTTCTTTTGACGCTTGTAGTTCCTTCATGTATGGTTTCTAGAGTATCCCATGTGTCTTTAACAGATTCACATCCTTAAATTTGCTTAAATTTTATTTATGTCTACAGAAGAAAAAATTGCTGTTAGAGCTTTTGCATTAAAGGTTGAATTTCTTTTCTCACTGGGCAACAATTGGTCTGAAGGTTTTTCTTTGACATTTCCATTTTTATCTATTACTGTTGGTGGATTCCAACCATTCTTTATGGCACTCCAAACATCTTCGTTGATTCCTCTTATGCTTGCTCTTAGTTTTACCTTCCAATAGCCATAGTTTGAAGCATCAAACATGATTGGTTTTCTGAACGAATACAAGTCTTTTGGTCCTTCCATATTGTTGTCTTCTAGGATTTCGAACATGTTCTTAGATTTACTCTAAACTTAGGTTACTAGCTCTGATACCAATTGAAAACAGTAGAACGACAACGTTATTCAATCACTAGAATCAAGATACTTAAATAAACAAAACAATTATCGGCTTTATTTACTAATCAATATTTTAAGTACACTTGTCTTTTTTTACAATGCATTTAAGATTCCGCGAATAACTCCCTTTGAGTTAGATGTAAATACACGCTAATTATTTCTCACTCTATTTTCTACTGTGTCGTTCTAAGTACACTTGCAACTTGTGATTTGCTCTCACTTAACCGCATATATTCACCTTTTTTCCGTCACAGTTTGACTTCTTTTGATTCTCTTTGACTCCCTTTATTTCTCATTCTTCTCTTTGAAATTTGTGCTCATTAAGTTTCTCATCAAACTAATTTTCATAAGATATCATAGTAAAATAAGAGGGTGTCTATTTAAATTTAGGATTTTTATTTGATAATAAGTTTTTAATATATGTAATATTTTATAATTTAATTAATAAAGTATTTAATAACAAAATAAAGAAATTTTGGATGTTTTCAGAGTTTTTTTTAATTCCATCAGGGATATATTTTTACAATATAAAAAAAGTTCCTACTGTTCTTCTATTGGCTGGGAGAACAAATACTTAATATGATACATAATCGTTTTTTCCTCAACTAATCAGTTCTAAATACCACATTATTGCAATTTCTTTAGATTTTATATAATTAGAAAAGTGAAATCTAAAATATACGTTTCTTTGTCCAAATTTCAAATCTTTATTTTAGAAATAATATTTTGCAATTCAGACAGAAAAAGATGTAATGCTTTTCGTGACAATATATTTTCTGTACAAAAGTATAAAAGTATATAAATCTACAAAATCTCGATGTAATAAATTAAAAACTTAGAGCAAATAAATCTTCCGTCATGTATATATAACTATATATGGCTGTGTATAAGTTATACAATTTTGTGCATGAATCAACTGATTCTATCATCTCTCCTAGTGTTATATTGGCTTCACTAAAATTTCTCCTCGGGAACATACAATTGTTACGAAGTGCTTTTTTGTCTTATTACATTGTCCTTTTTTATAATTATTTTAATTGTCTGATTATTATTATTAAAAGTATTATATAATTTATTTATGTTCATGCGTTTATAGCCCACATGTTGTATAAACATTATTACCCCGAAAAAAATCAGAGATTTTTCCTCCTTTTAGTAATGTCAAATTAGTCAATATTTTTGGTGCTTTATATTTCATTTGTTATCTTGACAAAATGAATTAGTTATAGAAATTCCAAGTAATAAATAGGCAAGTTTACAAGCACATCTATTTTCGTTATCCCTTAAAAGGTTATAAATAGTTTTTTCCTTTATTTCCTTGTCAGCAAAACATAGTGAAAGTTGACTCCAAATACCAAATTGTTATTTTTTTTCCTATATACAGTAGAATATAAACCCTGTAAATTAAAATTTTTATTTAAAAAATTATAGAGAAATATAGTAATTACAGATTAATATGATCGATCAATATAATATATAAATATTTTTATTAAAAAATAGATAAAAAACTTTATAAATTTTTTGGATAATATAAAAAAAATAGCAAAACACTGTGAGCGTGTGTGATCTTCCCTCTGCGGTACGGTCGGATTTTTCTACTGTCTTCGTCTTAATTTCTTTTTCTTTTTCGTTTTAATTTTCATTTTCAACCAGAGTTAAAAAATAAAAATTAAAGAAAATAGTTGAGCAATCACACTTGGGGTTTGATATCTGTATTTGCTTTGTTTCCGTTCTCAACGAACCTGCTGCTCATCTGACCGATCCATATATTCCTAGTGATCCTCAGGTTTTCACCTCTTCGTCTTCTCCCATGGCGGCTTTGTTCCTTTAGACCCATCTACTGATTCTCCTGCTTTTTATTTTTCATGTTCCTTCCCTCTTAGTTCGCTTCATCAATCGTGGGTTCCTTGAAAATTCCGAAATTTTCTCGAGTTCGTATCTGGGTTGCTTCGATTCTCGAGGTCTGATCATGGCGGTCGTTGAGAACGACGGTGCTGATGTTGGGGCCGGCGTGATCTCTCCGTCTCCGCCGTCTTCGGTGGTGAGTCAGGACTCGAATGTGTCGTCCAACGACCAGAGCCACCAGTCGAGGATCGAGCTCGGTCTGCATCAGAACGGCGGCGGTCCGGCTCTCCGACACGATCAGGGCGGCATCTACGGCAAGATCGGACCGCACGTGGCGAGATCCGACGGTGGAGACGGCGGAGAGAGCTTCAAACGCGAGATGAGGGAGCTTCAGGAGCTCTTCTCGAAGCTCAACCCCATGGCTGAGGAATTTGTTCCTCCGTCGTTGGTCAAGCAGGGAGTTGACGGCTTTAACGGCGTCATCGGAGGTTTCTTCACCGGCTTCAACTCCTTCATGGGCAACAATAGCTTTGGTGCTCCCGGCAACGGCTCCGTCAACGGTGGTTTTCGACGGGTAAGACTCCGGCGTTTTTTTCTCTGTTGCCGACTTTATTTCTGCGTTTGTGAAATAAATTTCGTCAATTGTTTTCTGGATTTGGGGATTGCGATACCATAGGCACGATTATTGCACAATTCTATGTTGTTTCCCTCTATCTCTTCCAGCCTTGACTATTTCTGTTGTTTTCGCTATTTTTGGATAGGAGTTTGGGGATTTCCAAAGTTATGGAACAAAGTCTTTGTCTCACTTTTCCTTCTTGGAACTTCAAAGTTGGATGTTTTTGTTTTTTTATAAGCATATGGAAAGATTTTGACATGCTGGGTTTCGTTGTTTGCTTGTGCTCTGTTTAGTTTTCCCCCAAGCTCAGCTGTTTCCTCAAAAACCTTTGCGAAGCATTCATTTCAATGATTATTCTATTTTGTTTCTTGCAGAAGAAGAGTTTCGGACAAGGGAAACGAAGGATCAACAGTCGGACAAGCACGGCTCAAAGGGAAGAGATCATCCGGAGAACTGTTTATGTCTCTGATATTGACCAACAGGTTAAAAGCTAGCACCTTTCCTCTAGGATTATTCTCAGACCGTTTATTACTTGCGTAATTTCTTCTGTACTTGGGTGTAGTTTTTATTCTTTGGCCTGCTTGGGTGTTTAGGTCACTGAGGAGCAGCTTGCTGGTTTGTTTGTCAGCTGTGGACAGGTTAAGTATCTTTTTGGGTGCTTGTCTAGATACTCAGATGTTTTGTTTGGGGAGTGTTTTTCTTTGCTAACTGCTTAGTTAAGCAGGTCATTGATTGCCGTATATGTGGTGACCCTAACTCTGTTCTTCGCTTTGCTTTCATCGAGTTCACTGATGAAGGTATTAACAAAGCTTATTGCCTGTTTTTATATGTTGTAGTAGTCAGGTGGTTATCTGATGTTGGTGGATTTGTTTTTTTTCGTAGAGGGCGCAAGGGCCGCACTGAATTTATCTGGGACGATGCTAGGATTCTATCCGGTGAAGGTTCTGCCCTCCAAAACAGCTATTGCACCGGTTAACCCAACGTTCTTGCCGAGGGTAAGATTTTCTTGTACTCGCCTGATTACGAGTGCATTTTTCCTGTACTTCGACTCTGAAAATGATCTGTTCTCGTCTGAGTTCAGAACGAAGATGAACGTGAGATGTGTGCAAGGACTATCTACTGCACTAACATTGACAAGAAGGTGACCTCCTTGTCCCCTTTTCTTCTAAATAATGATCCATAGCCATAGGCATGGGGTGATGTAAGCTAAACCTGAATTCCATTCTCCTTTCTGGATTATGATGAATCTTTTACTACAGGTAACCCAAGCCGACGTGAAGCTCTTTTTCGAGTCTGTTTGCGGAGAGGTTCGTAGTGATTAATTTCAAGGTTGTTAAGATAAAGAAAATCATTTTGACAACTTTGATAATTGTTATGCAGGTGTACCGCCTGAGGCTGCTGGGAGACTTTCATCATTCAACTCGTATCGCTTTCGTTGAGTTTGTGATGGTGAGTGGACTAATTTTGTGATTTATCTCTCACAACATTCCATCAAAATTACGATTCTGAAAGTCCTTCGATGAATCTGATTTCTAGTTGAAAGCTGAACCGAACATCTTTTAAATGTTTCTGATGTGCGTTAGAATTCTTATGAAATCGCACAGGATTTTATTGTTCTATGTGCATAGGACGTATTAGTTCCTCTCCGTTTGATGCTTTTTGTCAACTTCCAATGCTGAATGAGCTTCTAAGAATCTTCGCCTCTGTTTCAGGCTGAAAGTGCAATTGCAGCTCTCAACTGCAGTGGCGTTGTTCTGGGTTCTTTACCGATAAGGTAATAGAACAAACAAACTCGTATCGCATCTCTTCTTGGTCTCGATTTCTTCCTCAAGAACCTTCTCCGATCCTTGTTTTTAATGGTTATCAGGGTGAGCCCTTCCAAGACCCCTGTTCGTCCTCGTCCAGCAAGACTTCCAATGCACTGACAGTAGCTGCAGAGGATGTTGGTCTCTCAAACCACATACACAGTCATGTAATGGTGTTGGTCTGCATCTCGGTCTCTTTTTTTTCGTATGTAATTCCCGAAGCTGATGATGCTCTTCGTTTGCCTGGGAACCCTCTTTTGGTAATATTGGTAGGGAATTTTTAATGTCTTAAACTTAGAAAAGGAGCTACACCAGAGCGGAAAACCCATTTGAGGCTTTTGAAGAGATATATATGTTTTATTGCCGTTTTTGTCATCGCTCGTTTTAGCACAGGATGAGCTTTCTCTTCTCTTAATCGTTTCCATGAAAACTTTGCTTTTGCATGGAACTTTGTACTTATGATCCCACATTGATTAAGAATGGGATTATTGAGTTCCCTATAAGGTCATCAGTATCCTTGCCCCACAGATGTTAGCTTTTCAGAGTGAGATTCATGCTTTTCAAGGCGGGATTTATGGCTTATATAGATTGAGGTGTTATTGGTGGAGTTGTGGTCCGTAAATACAATTATTATGGGTGAGATGAAAACTGATGAGTGAAATCGCGGTCATTCACAATCGTGATAAATCGGTAAAAAGTTTGGAGAATAGTTGCGATACGATTGCGATTCGATATTTTTTTATTAAAAGACGTAAATATCTTTCGAATTTTATGAAAATTACACGAACGCTGTTAATCATAAATATGTATATATATGTATATATATAAATTTGTCTATGTAAACATTTTAATAATTTTTTAATTAATTTAAAATATTTGAAAAATTATAACTAAAATTATACACTAAATGAAATTTAAATAAATTCTATTATTAATAATTGATCTTTATTTTGATAATTTTGTTTAAAATCCAAATACAACATCTTTTACTTTTCGTTTCAAATCGCAATCGCTATCCAACACAATGATTACACCATTAAAATGAAATGAAACAATACACTACCAAACACCGATAAAAATGTCATCAATCGCAAATACAACATTTCCATCAATGAAGTCCTTAGTCTAATATAAAATCAATGTTTATCAATTTTTAATAGAATTCGGCTTCTTGTCATAGAAACTCCGAATATATCATTATTGGTATTGATCAAATACAAATACATATACACGTACACCTACACCTGTTTTCTGAATTTTTGATCTCCCTCAACCTCATTAATGTCGTTCCTGTCTTTAGGAGATCTCGCACCTCGTGAAATGTGTTCCACACATGAGCTTTTCTCATTGAACGAGATTTTAATTGTTTTCATGGTTTATTATGCCTCATTCACATCAACATCAGTTTGGTCGCCGTAAGTAAGACCGACCTTCTGCCAATTTATGCATGGCCACGTGTATATATATATATATATTAATATATGTGTGTATATATAGCTACTATGGCTTGTAAACCTACCATGCAAAAAATGTAAATTTGGCAGCAAATTTGATGGGTATAGTGCTTTCGGAAAAAAAAAACTTGTTTTGAAGGTACCACTATCCATGAAAAACCAATGCTTCGTATTTATATCAAATATAGATTTTGTCTTATTCAAATCAAAATTTAATTTAAATCTTTTATAACATTAGTTTTATTTTTCGAAGTAAATTCGAATATATTTTGAAAATGTTTTCACGTCTTCCATCCGAGGGACACTATATTTCTCTATTTATCAAACGGTGTTTCGCATATCCTATTTCATGTATATTTTATGTCATGTATGGTGTTCCATGTTATGATTCGTATAATCTCTTTCAACCATTGGTATATATACTTATTTTTTATAATTTTTTTTCTTTTGATTTGTCTTTTTAGGTTTAAATCTTTCGGTCCCACAAAAACGACAATTCAAAGATTTATATCGGTTTTCCAAAGATCATATAATTATTTGCTCACATGTCAATGTTTTCACGTCTCATTCCGAGAGATCCAATGAGCTTTGACATATCATAACACTACAAAAACAGACATTTTCCAACGGACAAATCCGTTGGAAAATGCCTTAAATCCGTTGGAAAACGCGTTTCCCGACGGACGACAACGGATCTGCGACCGTTGGGAATCGCTCGTTGCAAAACGGGATCCGTTGCAAAATTTTAATGGGCGGCCAACGGATAACGCCGTTGAAATTTTGTAATGAATGCCCATTGAAATAATTTGTAACGGATGCCCGTTAAGAGTTTGCAACGGACGCCCGTTAAAATTTGGTAACGGATGTCCGTTAAAAAATTTTAACTGACGTCCGTTGCCATCCAGGCGGGAAAAAGGAGTGGGATTTTAAAATTTCCAATGGGCATCCGTCGGAAACTGGCGGGAAAGAGCAACAGACGTCCGTTGCAAATTGGCGGGAGGGCAACGGACGTCCGTTACCATTTGGCGGGAAAAGTCGCCTACGGATGTCCGTTAGAAATTGCAACAGGCATCCGTTGGAAAGTTGGTTAAAAAAATAAAAAAATAAAAAATATTTTAAAATAAAAAGTTTTTAATTTAAATATTAAAATTGTTTACAAAAACCATTAAAACTAAAACTAATCCTATTACATTTCATTTCGATCGGCTGGATCGATATCATCTCCCCAATTGCCACCACCTCTAGACGGCGTTGCATCCGAATCGAGACCCGCTTCTTGCCACGACGTTGATCCCC
This sequence comes from Gynandropsis gynandra, assembly GCA_036759665.1. Lineage (NCBI taxonomy): Eukaryota > Viridiplantae > Streptophyta > Magnoliopsida > Brassicales > Cleomaceae > Gynandropsis > Gynandropsis gynandra. The sequence goes on from CM071866.1 coordinate 39,399,292, forward strand.
TCACCTGGCTGGATAGCAACTCAACGACGCTTTCCAAGTGGTGTACTTTGGCTCGAGTTTCTCGAAGTTGTGATTCGAGATCCTTGATCTGCCATTGCTGCTTGTAACTCTCTTGGACTGTGGGAGATACCGTCGTGACGTCCTTGACTATATCTTTTTGAAGTGTCCCGAGACCGTATAGACCCCCTTATACGATCTCACCGACTATAAGACAAACAAAATTAGAGTTAGATTTTTAAAAAATATTTGATTAATAATCGAAAAACAAAATAATAAGTTTTTACCTCTAAATAAATTTTGTCCTTTTGTAAAGGACTCAGCTTGTCGGGAGTTGAACCGCAAGCTTGTGATTGCTGTGTGATCTTCTCCATCACATCTTTAACGGTTCTCTCCGCTCGAGGATCGACGAATTCGGATTCGTCGACCTCTTCCCCGATAACCGGCTTCTTCTTGGCGTGGGTTTCCAATACCAGCTCAAGAAGAGTCGGTTCTTTTCCTATTCGTTGCATCTGTAATATAAAATAAACTTAATTAGATAAATATTGTAAAAAACAAAAAATTTAAATAATAAATAACTAATTATTTTAAATGAAATGTGTTAGTTTTATAACATATATAACTAAATATTTTAAAAGAAATGTAATTTAAAACTTATGATAAAAGTGCACCACCATCGGTGGCGTACGGCTTCTGGCGTAACTTGTCAGGAATAATATAATCGGTCCTGTAAGGACCCCTGGATGATGTCGTTGTTCATGTGTTTGAGCACATCATCCACGTCAAACCTGCAATATCAAATTAAAAAGTTAGATAATATTTATAACTTACAATAATATAAATGCAAATAATAACTGTTTTTACCATAACGTCCTAGCAGAACGTTCGGGATCGATAATCTGAAGGGCAGGATGCCCATCAAAATTATCGATCAAGGAATCGATATCCACCATATCATCCTCTTCATCAAATACTGGCGGTGCCGATATTGGTGAAGGAGGATGATATGGTGGTGGTGGAGGCGGGGGAGGAGCTCCCGCAAGACCAGCCAACATTCCTCCCGATCCTATAAATCGTCTAGCCTTCATTTTTTTTGTTTATTGTTTGTAAATGTGTTTGTGTGTGAAATGTAGTGTTTGAGAGGATTTTGAGGTTTTGATTTGTGTTGAAAATGAAACTGTTCAACGGTTGGAAATGCGTGTTCCCGAGGCAACATGCGGCGAAATGGCGGCTCGTCTCCCTTTGCAACGGGCATCCGTTACAATTTCCAATGAATGCGCGTTGGAATTTTCTACAGACTAGGGTAGGCATCATTACACTTTGCAACGGGCATCCGTTGCAAATTGTAACGGACGCCCATTGCAAAAATTTCTAACTGTCATGCATTGCCACTTTTAACGGATGCCCATTAGAAATTTTCGACCGTTACACGTTCCAAAGGATGCCCGTTAGGATTTTGTAACGGACGTCCGTTACAATTTTCCAACGGATGCCCGTTAGAAATATGGAAAACTTAGAAATTTTTTCTAAGTGTCGGAGGTGATTTCGTGTTTCAACGGGCATCCGTTAATATTTCCAACGGATGCCCTTTGGTATTAGATAATATGAAATTCTAATACATTAAACATCATTTATATATTCTTTAGTTGTATTAACATTTCGATTGTTTGATTACACATCATCTACATTATTACACATCATGTACATTACACGTCATGTACATTACACATCATCTACATTTATTACACATCATACACAGTATTGTATTTACATTTCTTCTTCATTAGATTCATCGATTGGCGAGTCTTCCTTCGATTGTTCATTGATCCTCGCGATCTGTATCAATTAACGAATCGGATGCAGATGTCGGGTTGCAACAGATCTTCTTTATCATCTGAGCTTATGATCCCTCGTGGCTTGATCTTTACTACAACCCACCACTCGTCTCTTCGACGTTTCAATGTTGTTGGATATTGCACGTAACATATTTGATCTGCTTGATCTATTGTGATGAATGGATCATACTTACCATATTGTCGTGCCAGATTGACGTCAATTCCTACCCATCGGTTTTTTCGTATTCGACGTCCTACACTTGGGTTGAACCACTGATATTTAAAAAACATCACCTTCAACCCAACGAGACCGAGATATTCCACTTTTATGATTTGGTGTAAAATGCCGTAAAAGTTATCACCCTCTATATCACTATTAACGCAAATGCCATAATTGTATGTGCTTCTATGTTTTTCGTGTTCGTATGAATGTGTAGCCGCGAGTAAACAAGATTGGCCAACACAAGACATTTCATGCAGGACCATTAGCAAAACCTTTTAACCACATAGGAAGTCTAGAACAAGAACATTTCACCTGTACGTATAATAAAAACAAATGAATACTTTATAATAAATGAAATTAATTTTAATAGATGTGTACACGAGTACTTACGTAGTCTCTCAACCACGAGCCATAATGTTGAACTTTCATGTCTATGAGTTCATTTGCATTTAGATGAAGATATGTACCAAGTACTTCTTCATCAAATATCATGTACAATGAAAATACGTTAATATTGTATATATATATATACATATATATTTAAAAGATTAAATAATATGTACCAGTACCTTTCAAACGGTAATAACTCTTGACAATTTAGTGGTATATATGTGTGAATGTGATTATACTCCTCTGGTGTTAACCAATACTCCTCAAATTTACCTCCTGTACATCCAATTGGTGTAAACATATCAGAGATTGTTTTTCATTAAATCCAAGTCATCCCTTTTTAAATTCCTTGAATATATATCTCTGGAAAATATGCTGATTCTGCATAGCACATCGTGAACATTCCGTGGAAAGAGCTTAACAAATGCAATTGGAATGAGTCGTTGCATGAAAACGTGACAATTGTGACTTTTCAACCCGATCAGCCTCGAACCAACAATATCCACACACCGAGCATTGTTCGACGCATATCCATATGGAAACTTAATATCCTCTTTTAACCACTTTAATAATGCCGTTTTTGCCGGACCAGACAATCCGAATACCGGGACAGGTGACCTTCCATCTCTTAATTCCAACTCAGGTCGTCGACATATTGACTTCAAATCTTTTCTTGATTGTGTATTATCATTAGTTTTACCCACCACATTCCAAATAGTATTGATGATGTTATCGATAAATTTCTTTTCAATATACATAACATCTAAATTATGACGTAATATCAATGATTTTCATTATGGTAGTTCCCAAAAGATACTACGTTTATACTAGTTATGCCATTCACCTTGGCCTTTTGGTTTACGATGCCCACGATCTCCACCGCATTCTATCGATTCTTGTACATCACCCATTGTGTTCAATATTTTGTAAAGGATTTGTGTTCCGGTTTGCATGCACGGTGCCTCTTCTTTTTGTACCACCTTCTTTCAAAAATGTTTTTTTATCTTTCCGAAAAGCATGCCCACGAGGAAGAAATCTTCTATGACAATCAAATCAACATGGTTTCTTACCATATACTAGTCGAAATGAATATGTATCCTCCATACAATATGGACATGCCAATCTTCTACGCATGCTCCATCCATATAACATTCCATACGCAGGAAAATCGCTAATTGTCCACAACAAGACTGCTTTCAATGTGATATTTTGCTTCGTACTGACATCATAAGCAAGAATTTCTTCATTCCACAAATGTCTTAATTCATTAATTCATGAATCAACAACGTCAGAAACATTACCTCTCTTTTCAAACACATCTCGGGAGGCAAATTATACGGAGACAAAATCACCAGCCACAAAGAATATTGACTTCCAGATTGTCCATATGGACTAAAACCATCCGTGCACTGGAAAAGATAAACATTTCTCGTTTCATATTCAAACTAGGGAAATATTTCATTGAAATCGTTCCAAGCCTTACCATCCGATGGATGTTGCATTATACCTTCGGTCATCGAGTGTTCTGCATGCCATCTCATTGCCGCAACGGTTTTTTTCGATTTAAATAACCTTCTTAACATGTTTGCTACATACATATAGAATATTTTCTTGTATGGTACATATTTACGTGAAGATGGTTTTTTTTGGCTGAAATCTGCTTGCACCGCAAAACTTGCATTCCAACAAGTCTTTATCATTTCCCCAAAAAAATATGCAACTGTTTCTACAAACATCAACTTTCTCATGTGGTATTCCCACATCCTTTAACACATTCTTTGTTTCGTAGTATGTTTCAGGAGATTGATTATTTTCCGGTAAATTGTTATTCAAAATGAATCCTTGCAATTTTCAGCCACATTGTAGTCTGTTTTTATACTCATCAATCTTGAAGATATAGATAAGCGAGATTGACCTTCATGACAACCTTCATATATAGACAGTTTTGCTGAATCCAATAGGTTGAAGAATTGACATGCATCAATGTTCGGCATCTCTTCATGCGTTTGTTCATTAAAAACTCCAGGAAAAGCATCTGACACCATTTCCACATATGGATTGGTCTTTAATGCTTCAAAAATAACTTCTTCATTTCTTTCTACTTGTGCATATTGCACATTATCTCTAACACCGAAATTTTCACCGTGAAAAAACCAAATTTCGTAATTCTCAATGAAACCCACCTTATAAAGATGTTTGCAAACAATTTCTTGACTTCGATACTTTATGTTTTTAAATATTTTGCATGGAAATAACATTGTCCCGCGTTCTTGACACAAAGGTTGCATCGAGGCAAAACTCATGAATTGCTCCAATCCGTGTAAGAATGCTTGCGTAATCTCTTCGGTTATAGGATCTTTTCTTCTATATATCCATCCACTCTCTCGATCTATGTATATCTCGATTTGAAAAAGACGATATTTTGTTGAAAATATGTTTGTTATTGATGGTTTGATACAATCTTTGGTTTTGATCTAAATAGTGCAATTTCCAACGGACATCTTTGGTTTATATCTCGAGTTTAACGGATTCTTTGTACGTGTTCCGAGTTTCCACCCCGAGACGTGTATCACATAGGATGTTTTTCAAGATGTGTATGAGGTACTCAATTTAACATGAAATTAGCAAAAATCATCGCTTTTCCCCTTAACATGGCATTCATCATTTCATACAATGTTCTATTCGTGCATTCTAAAATGTTATTTTGTTCTAGCACATAAGGAGTTTTAGTTTGATGGACGATGCTATTTTTGACTCACATTTGTGCAAATGATGACTCATATTCACCTCCTCTATCACTTCCAAAAGATTCTATCTTTCAACAAGATTGCCACAAATTCAGTGCCATGGTCCTCTATTTCAACTTACAAGAACAAATAGATTTTCGGACGACCAAATCCATCTAGAAACACAATTATGGACGGATTCCGAACAATCCTCGTCCATCCAAAAATGAGCATTTGTGAAATGGATCCATCAGTAATTATAGACAGGAATGGTGGTCCGTAACCCGTCCATAAATATGAACAGACACCGTCATCCATAAACCGTCAGAAAAATTGACCGTTTTTCGGATTCCTAAAGCGTCAGAAATTCGTTGGATATTTTTTGTAAAAAATAACAATGGTTTTTTTTAAATTATAATTAAAAATTTTAAAACATAAAACTTAAAATTAATAATATTACATGTTAGGTGTTTTGGATATTATAAACTATACATTAATTTTAATACAACTTCTACAAAGTTTTTAAAGGTGGTAAATCATCATCATCGACTCCTTTGTCATACTCATCCTAATCAATCAAAAGAAATTTTGTCTTGATCATACAAATTTATATTTTTTTTAAATTCTTAAATCATACCATATGTTATTATATCGTTTGGCGAACGAACGAGATCCAACTATATGAACACTAATTGCGTAACCTTCTTCATCAGAACTATAAGAATGACTTGCTTTTTCACTTCTTTATTTGACCTCGGGATCATTCCAATTAGTTCAGTTTATTCACACATTTTTGCGGAGGGGGCGACGCATTTGCACTTTATTTAGAATGGGAACGTGACATTCTAAATCTTAAATTTTAATTAGAATTTTAAATAATTTATAATTCACGTAATATTAATGAAACGACATCATTGAAAATACAACGATTGCCATCAAAACAATTGAAAACTCAACAAAAAGAAACCGTCAAATGTCAAAATGAACGGTTCACATGGACATGCATGACGAATAAACAGATGGCTAGACAATGAAACCGTTAAAAACAACAAAACCGTTGAGCAACGGACGAACGGACGAGACCAAAGGAGCGATGGCCATCGGTGTCGAGTTTCTCTTGGAGTTAATCAGTTTTTCATTGGTGGGAAAAATAAGGTTAGGAGGGCCTCGACGGTGGTTTTCATCGGGAGGTAGCCGACGTCAGCGCAAAATAGAGGGGTGGAGGGGTCTAAGATCATTAATGTTTGTTTCTAAGAATCAATCGTACCTTCAATTGCTTCATGTACATTTGTATCCAGCAATTTAAAAAACAAACATATGAGAAATAATCTTTGCATGAAGACATGATAAGCATGATTTATCATCCTTGATAATTTTCCTCCTTGGATATCAACGCACCTTCCTATGTTAGACGCATAGCGATAACAAAATTTCACACATTCTTTCAACCACTTCAACTATTTATTTTTTCCCTCATTCAAAAATTTGAATTACTCCTTCCGTGGACATTACTCTTTTAGTCGCTCATAGCGATAAAATTTTATATCAACGCACCTTCCTATGTTAGTCGCTCATAAAAAATCTCTTTTACTAGTCAAAATTTGAGGATGAGACTTCTGTACAACTACATTCCTTTTGAAGTGTTTCTTGTTATGTCGTAATGTGTCATCAGCTAGAAGAACACTCGATGAAAATCAAAACAACTGGTCTTTCGTCCATTTTTCAAGAAAAGCAATGATTGCATCCATACAATACAAACAAGTCAATCGACCATGCGTTATTCATCTAGATAACAACGCATAAGTTGGCAAATCAATTATTGTCCACATAAAAGAACCTTGCAATATAAAAGTTTGTCGCGTTGAGATGTCATACGCTTGAACTCAATTCTTCAATCAATGCTTTAAGAAATATATTTAAACCTCTTCTAATATGATTTGGCCCGAGAATCAATATTGTTAAAAACAAAAACTTTTTTTTCATGCACATATTTGATGGTCAATTTTATGGAATTTGCAATTTCCATTTCAAGAGTATTAATCGCACTAGGGTTTTTCAATCAAGATTTCGTTTTACAGGAAAAAAGACATTGAGATTTTCTTGATTTTTCACTATATGCAAATTAAATCCAAATGTAAAGAGCTTTAAGAAAGCTTGTGTCCAATCGAGTTTCTCCATACTTTAGATATTAAATTAACTCATTTTCAGTAATAGAGGAAGGCTCGCCCCGATTTCCATGTATTTACTATGAAGAGAGTATAAAAGATTTCATTTTTAAACCCAACCCTCTAAAGACAAAACCCGATTCCCCAAATTCTAACATAAAGTTTCATTTGATTGTAGATCATCTTTAATTATATAGATATTATTTTCTTAATTAAATTTGTTTTAACTCGTTTTTAAAAGATATGATTTATAGAATACCTAAATAAAAAGTTATATTATTTTTATTATTATTATTATTACTTTTTTTCAATCTGTCGTATATCTTTGCCATATTAATCACACTATTTTTACTATATAATTAGTTGCATATTTCTATTACGTTTTGGATTATTTCTTTTTTTATGTTGTTTTGTTCATTTCACAATCTTATAAGCAACATGGGCTAAAGAGCACATTATGGAAAAACATGATAAGTTTTCATCACAAAACGAGCATCAAGGACATAAACAGAGGTAATGCTCGACTTGAAAAGTTCCATAGGAATTGCTTAAGCATAGCGATTAGTCACTTGGTTGTGAAAGGCACCTAAGTCAACTCTTGAAGATTCACTCGACCCGAGCCAAGATCGACTAGATCAAGCGGTAAGCCAAATCGGGAGGATTTTCACACCTGTAGGTTTTCTCGACCCAAGCATTTTAGGATTCGATCGAGTGATTTTCTAGACAATATCAAAGTTGGCTCCGCTTTGCATGGGAAATGTGTGGATCAATCAATTGCTAAAGCTAAACTATGGCCAACATGACTAAGAGGTATACCAAATTCATAAAATAATATAAATTTTGAATTGTTTAAGTGTTGAGGAGCTTTATATATTTTGATATGACACTAGAAATAAAGGAGGATGGGAAAATACATGGGAAAATCGAGAGTATTAAAGCAAAACCTCCTAGATCATGCATAAGAGTGATAGGCAATTAGACTTCATCGAATGATCGAAATACTAGGGAAGATGACTAAATGCTAGATCATGGCGGCGACTGATCGATAAATCAACTCAATTTCTCTTAATCTTTCTATTTATTTGGTTTCTACTATAGTTCTTTCCTAAGATGTATGTCCATAGGTTTTATCCTTGATTTACGCTAGTTTTTTGTGTATGTGTACTCATCGTACTTAATGATGGAATTTTGTGCTTTTGTTTCTAGGGTTTGATATATATTTTATTCTTTCAATTCTTGAATGATTCCCTTGAATTAATTTTCAAATGATTTAATTCAGACGGAGATTTCGGATTAGGCTAGATTATATGCATTAAATAGAATGAATGATCAAATCAAGAGGTAGATGAATCGATTTAGAGATGATGATATTGGTTGATAACGCATTCAACATGTGGATCATTAGATGAAGATGTCAATGATTAAAATATTACATAGGGGTTTAAACTTCGAGAGAAGGTGAATCTATTGATAATACAATCAATAGGTCATTCGAAGAAGACGTCAGTGATTGAAACACTTGAATATGATCTTTTCTTTGAGAGGAGACAAATTTCTAAAGATGATTGAATTCCTCGATAGGAACACCTTCTTAGTTGTATATAATTTTAGTTGTAGTTTATTTTACTTAATAGATTAGGTATAATTATAATTTTTATGGTTTATGATCATAACTTTCGTAAAATCATTAGTTTAATCCTACTTAGTTATTGTGTTCGATCCTAGTATTACATGATTTGTATCCTTGCATAATTTCTAGTTTAGGTATAAATGTTAGAATTCAACATGATTAGATCAAACCTATGCGACGCATAACATATGTTGTACATTAGGCTTTGGAATTGGTTGAACATCATGTCGAATCCTAAACAATGAAGCAAATCTTTGATGGATATGTTCAAAGGTTATTGCCGCAAGTCAGTTTTTAGCTTGTCCAGGATGGTAATAACTTTTTAATTGTATTTTCCACCTAAAATCGCTCATCAATTTGATGCGCTCAACTGCTAAACTATGAAAGTTGAGTTATAGGTCATCAATTTGTTCAATGAAACTCTTGATATCCACCATACAATAGTTCAAGAACTTAGAAACTATAAATCGAACTTGACTAGCTTCATTATTCTTATAATGTTTTTCAAGCGCATTCCAAACCATCTTTTATGTATGATATTTAGAAAATATGTTGTAAAGCATGTCATCAAATTGTTTAACACAAAGTTATGATACATATAGTCGTATGACACAAAAGATTGAGGATTTTCCTCATCTGGGATTGACCCATCTTCAATGAAGTACCTTGATAAACTTATAGCTAATAAGTAAAAATACCATTGTTCCTTACCAATGCTTGACATTTTGACACTTGAATGTTTCGAGTCTTTTACTTTATCTGATAAGTGGCGTTATTGGTTTTTAGGATTTATTTTTGTCGGAGGCATTACCTGAAGGAAAACAGATTTGTTAGAGGATTCAAAGTTAGACTTATATCCCTAGGAGCAACAGAGTTTCAATCTTCGCTTCAAGAGTATTAATCGCACCGAATATTTCCAATCAAGATTTCGTTTTCAGAAAAAAAAACAAAAAGATTTTCTTAATTTTTCATTATCTACGAATTAAATCCAAATTTAAAAAGTTTTCAGAAAGCTTGAGCTCAATCGAGTTTCTCTATACTTTCGGTTCATCCAGATTTCTACGTATTTACTATGAAGAAAGTACAAAAAGGCTTCCTCTTTAAATCCAACGCGCTAAAAACAAAACTTGTTTCCCCTAATTCTAACCTAGATTTTCATTTAGTTTAGATCACATTTAATTATGTAGATATTATTTTCTTAATGAAATTTGTTTTAACTTTTTTTTTGAAAATATGATTTATAGAATACCTAAATTAAATGTTATGTTATGATTTTATTATTATAATTTTAATATTTTTTCTGCATAAATATCCCAAACCTCTATATATATATAAACAAAGAATTGTACAAGTTTTTTTTTCCCTCTAACGCTGTTAACAATCTAATATTTTTTACTAACAATAATTTACACTTTAAATTAATAAACCGTTTCTGAATGTATTATTTTTCCTTTAAACATTTGCCAAAAAGTTTTGGTCAAATTATGTAAAACTAAAACAATTTAATATTCAATTTTTTCTTTTGTGAAAATAATGTCAAACATTAGATCTAACTAAAAATTAGACATGATATAAAATTCGTTTGAAAATTAAAGATTGAAAAAAAAACCATAATTACTAAATTAATTGTTTATTCGTCTCTAAATTTAGAGACATATATATTATTGGTTCTTAATTTTAAGATTAGTGAAGAATAACATAGTTCATTTTTAAGCTATTCGTAGTTTAAATTTTTTGAGAAAAGAGGAAATATAACGATGATGATGAGATGTTATTTTAATTTAAATTTTTTGTTCTTAGTTTCGAACATATTTTTCTGTTTAAAGTTTTGGATAGATTTTTAACTGTAATTTTGGATGTACATTAATTATCTACGATAAATTATAATGAGATAAAATCCGTTTAAATATGTCTAAAAATTATTTTCCGAACGAATTATGGATGAATTTTGTCGTCTTTGAATTGATTTTTTATAATACTATATATATATATGTATATATACTGTTTAAATTAATTATTTTGAAAGACATATTAGTTTTTTTATTTGTTTTATTTTTGTATTTAGATAGACAATTTAACAAGATAATAGCTAATAATTCAGTACAACTGAGATTCAAAAAATTATGAATGAATTTCGGAAAGAATTATATATATACCAACTCACACTTATAATTATAGTTTTTGTTTCATGTATGTGATAAATTATTAAAAAAAATTCAAATAATACTGATATTTGTTCTACATTTTATGGACAGAAGTATATGAACTATATATATATATATATACTTCTGCAATCACCGGTTACTACAATTAAAATTTTTCATCAATTATTATTATTTTATTATTAATATTACTAGTAATTAAATCTGTGCGATGCATAGATTATGATACGGATAATATTTAGATATTTTAAAAATGTACCTATGTTTGAATTTTTTTATTGGTTTTAACGTGAGATCTATGTAGATGCGGGTGGAGCAGGACGGATGTAGGGTCGAAACATCTATTCAATATATTTTGAAAGAGTAAGTACGAACAATACATGAAGAAAATACATATAAAAAATAAATGGTAGCTAGTGTATTTATTACCGTTGATCATAATGGTAGTAATCCCTATAACGATCATGACAGTTTCTTTGACGGTTATTTGACCAACAATTGAACGAAAATGAATAGCAAGTTCGTTAAACATGATTATTTTGACGAAATGTTTTCTATTTTTTTAAGGTTGAAATGTGGTCAGTAAGTTGGTTAATAGAAGAAATAACAAAATAGTTTAATAGAGTAATAATATTAAAATTACCTGCTCAATAACAATCGAATCTCAATTTTTTGATTTGAGGTTGGCAAGCGCAAATTTGATTCATTCATATCAATGACGAGTCCAATAACATTTACAAGTTTAAACATACAATAGATGAGTTTAATAGTAAAAAAGTAGTATATATGATTTGTTGTAAATGTATTTACCTGATACAACTTCTCTGTGGCCAAGCAGTCCAACCAATTATCGGTACGAGCGCAACCTGAATTTGTATGTTGGAATTGTATGAATCACGTTCGTCACTTTTTCAACAACTGTATCCTCTCTAAAGATATACGCATAGTATTTTCGGTTAACTTGTAGAGACCAACACTCAGAAGTATTGTCAAATTTTTTAGGATGAATATAGCTCCCTCCATTATATGTGGGTTGTATTTAGAAACAAAAGCGAGAGATATATGTCCTTCAATGGCAGTTCCCTGCAATATATCATATAGATGACGATGAAAGAAAGTGACAATATGGAATACGCAAATACATTAACAAAACTTACTGTTTCACTGATGAATAAAGAGCCAAAACCAAGGGAACAATTGTTAATGAGCGTGTTTCGCCTCCTCAAAATTCTTATAAAACGTCCTAAAAGGCGGTGTTCCTTAGCGTCCGATGTAATAGATCCATGACATGGTACGTTGTGCATCCGTATGACGCATCTACAGCTGTGATCTAAATCATGTAAAATAAGAAGTACATAATATGATCAGCGAGAGATAAACAGGAGTCGATTGCAAGCAGAAGTGAACAGACCTTATTGGTCTTTTTCAACCACAGAAGTAATAACATGTCGATAATTTAGTTCATTAAAGCTTATTTTGGTATAGTTATGGTAAGACATTATAGGTTATTTGGTGCGAATTCAACTAATATAAAATTTTGAATGAGTGTGAATTATTTTTAAAAGTTTTGGAAATAGCTAAATGGATACTTACCTCAAGATTTATGAAGACCCTTGAAAATTTCTCTATAAACAATGTTTGTGACAACTGGTTCTTTTCTGGTGGAATTGACACGATCAATTATCCTTAACCCATCAGCTGAAGTTACGCGTGATAAGGCTACGTATAACTGACCATGACTGAAGACTGGTTTTGGTAGATACAGTCCGATTTTTTCAAGCTCTGTTCTTGACTTTTGTTTATTGTCATTGCATAACATAGTGTAACAGGAAATTAGCGTCTCCGCAAATTAAAAGGAACGTTGTATCAGTTGGGGATAAAATAATCCTTGGAATCAAGACTTTGTTGCCAATATGCGTGTCAATGATAATTTCTACCTCTAAAGCTCTAGAGGCTAAATGAGTGACAATTAGGCGCGTTCCATTGCAAAGGCCTTCTTTTTGGTTCAGATTTCTTAACATCATGATAGGAGAACCAACTTTCAAACAAAGCTTGTGCCAAACCAGAGCATTCAAGAGAGTTAAGGTACTCGAGGGGATACAATGATTGCCACTCGGTTGTAGGAGCACTATCAATTCCAATTGAATCAGAGCTTAAGTATTCGACAGGGTTACTAGGAAGCTTTGATATAAAAAAATTGTTGACTTCATCAACGTCTTCGTTCTGGGAGTTAGAACAACTCGTTCCCTGAGATATCTTGAGTTCATGTACAGTTCATAAAAGCATGGATACGTTGCTTTGCCATCCCCAACAGCTAACAACCATTTTGCAAAAATTTTCTCTTGTTGTCCCAAGCGCATATTGTGTTTCAAAGTATATATATGAAACGATTCCCATAAGAATGAACGGTTTATTGTTGACATAACTGTTTCAGCACGACCACTACGTGTGACTGGTAATATTTGCCGGAAATCACCTCCTAACAAAACAGTTTTCCCGCCAAATGGGGTTTCAATGGCATCGTTGTCGTCCATGGAAACAATATCTTTCAATGTACGATCAAGTGCTTCAAATGTATTGCGATATGCCATGGGTGCCTCATCCCAAATAATCAAATCAGCTTCCATGAGCATATTTTCTAGCAAAGTGCCTTGTTTGATATCACATGTCGACTCTTCATGAAAATTGATGGAATTTTGAACCGAGAATGTGCTGTACGACCAGCAGCTAAAAGAAGTCCGGCTATACCAGATGATGCAACCGGTATGACAACTCGGTGATCAGATCGCAGTTTTGAAATGATTTTCCTGTACAAGTATGTTTTCCCTGTTCGACCAGGTCTATAAACAAAAATAAAGCTTCCCCATGTTCTGTTGGACTGAGTCAATCACAGCTTCATAGATTTCTTTTTGTTATTTATTGAGTGTTGAGAATAATTTTGAATGCTCTTGACGTTCAAACTCCTCATCAATTTGCATTTCTTGTCTTATAAAGGAGTGTGTTATTGAATGCACAACCTGGATGACGCGATCCCGACTGAATCGACGCTCTAGACTTGGTTAGTGAAGGATATGCCTTGCTGCAACGGATTGCACAAGGGTGTGTGGGGCGAGTGGTCACACGATAGTTGCGGAAGGCTCTCGATTTACCGAGTTCATCTTCAATGGATATGACACACCAAGGAAGAACGAACTATCGTTGGATATGACACACCAACGAAAAGGAAGCTGGATATTACTCACCAACAACCAAGAACTCACAAGGAATTCAAAAGGAAATCAATATTGATTCAAAGTTTATTTTTCAAAAGTTGGATTCTTTTTTGTCTTTCAAGGGTGGCCGGCCATATGTAGATAAAAACAAGAAGGAAACTCAAAAAAATACATTAAATGCTAGGTCTTCATGCAAAAGCCCTAATTAATTTATTGGTTTCTTCAAACAAGAAGATAACTTCTTGCTGGCCGTGCACATTGGGATGCGTCCATCTTGGGTCTTGCGGCGGGTCATTAATTAGGTCGCGGGAAATAAGTGACTGTAGACGGACGTGAGGATCCCGATAATAGCTTCCTTGAGCTTCGCGGTCTTGGCTCGGGTCACGGGACCAACGGGTAGGATCAAGGCTTCCTTTTCTAGGGCTCGAGCTTGGGCTCGGGTCACGGGACCGACATATTTCGACCTAGTCGCGTCTCGGGTCGCGCTTGAGGTGGTCGCATCTCGGGTCGCGGGAATGGCGTCTCGGGTCGCGGATTGACGTCTCGGGTCGCAGGAATGGCGCCTCAGGTCGCGATCTCGACGTCTCGGGCCACGGAGATTCCCTCTTCTTCCTTTCTGCGGATCGCGTCCTCCTCAGTGTTGTTGGTCGCGTCTTCGGCGTCCTCCGGGATCATATCACTGGACGTCAGGGGTGGGCATATCAGGATAATCTATCAGTGAATTTTCATGCTCTCGAAGTAGTTTCTCGATTTCAATGAGAGTGTACACTTCAATTTCAGATTCAAACAATCTTAGACCATCAAAATTGAACTCTTTTTTTCCTTAAACACAATATCCTCACTTAGGGATATCCAACAACCTCTCCATAACTCCAATGGTTTGATTACCTCACAATATAGTAAAAGCGTTACAAACAGTTGCCTCAATTGCGTAGGCATCGCCATCTTGAGGCCTCAGTCATAGCTTGACACCTCATCCTATAAACCTCTGTCATAGCTTCATTATCCTCATCCAATAAACCTCTCGCAATGTATGCATCCTTAAACGTACTATATATGACACTGTCAACCGTTTTGATGCTGTCATAACTCGTCGAGCCTTTTACTACGTTCATTAACATTCGGAGGTAATACAACTCTCCTGACGCCGGAGGAATATTGATAATGCGACCAAGTGACAAGCCTTGTTTCGTTTTGGACCAAATTTTATCCGAGCTGTTCCATACAAATCTTGTCGGGAACTCAACATATGTTAAGTGCCTCGCTTCTTCAAATAATTCGTTTTGCTCTCATCCATTATGTAAACATTGTGGCCTTCGCACCCGGTTTATTCACAAAACTTTCCAAATCAGGTTAATCTTCAAAAGTTAAACTCTATTCATTTTCAAGAGGCACCGATAAACGTAATACCGAGGGTGGTGGTGGATGCTAAATGCCAATATCCGCCAAACCACTTCGCACGAAGACAAATACCTACACTCGAGGTAGGTGTTGATTTCATTGATTTCAAACGTTTGTCCCGTCCCATTTCTAGTGGGAATATCCCCACTCGAACCTCTTTCAATCAATACGGATGCCTTATCAACACCTTTGGTAATGTACTTGAAAAGATATTTAATCGCGTTTGCTTTATGGCACCACTCTACGTTGATATTTGATCGATAATTTTTCAAAAGGGCTAAGTTGTGTGGGACACCAAAACTGTTGTTTAGCTTGATATCGCCTTTCATTACGTACTTTGTGTCGTCTTTCCTGCGTATGTACACGATGTAACCAGATTCAGTAATTTTTGTGTGATCAATGTACGGTCTAGGATATTTTTTTTGAACAAATACCCCGTTCATACATGGTGAACGTGGCCTTTCCAGGCCACAAGGTCCATGCATAATATGTTGTTTGACTAATCTAAGTCCTTCGCTGTCGAGTTCCTTGTTTGGAAGTTCTGCTTGAATGAATGTGTCAATGTTAACAGAAGAAGGGTTGTTGAATGCAGGTTCGAGCCAAATAAGAATATGAGCATGCGGTAAACCGCGCTTCTGGAACTCAACAGTGTATACAACTGCAATAGAACACAAGAACAATGAATATGAAGATTCGCCTTTGTAATCAATGAAGTTAGTTATGATGGAGTTAGTAAGATGTAATCATGTTACCTGAGATAGGCTTTGGGAAAAAAACACCTGCAGCGAGATCTTCTAAAAGCAAATCTAGTTTGATTTTAAAGACTCGACATTCGATATCTAGCCTATCGTTTGGATTGCTCTGGTCATATAATTCCAAATGACTCAAGATTTCTTGCCATTTTGGATTAGCCGTCATTGTTATAAAGAGATCGGGATTACCATACCATCTGCAAAGAGCCATAGGACCGTGATAGTTTTCAACCATGTATCTTGGTCTCCCAGTAAAAGACGACATTAATATAATTCTTCTGCCTATAAACTTAGCATTCCTATCACCCTTCCCAATTGCATCATAAACATTATTATATAGATATGACCGAAGTTTTCGCTGATTGTTTCAAGCCCAACGAATCTATTCTTGTTCAGTGGCTGTATATGCATCAACCATGTACTGTTGGAAGAGACGACCTCCTTAATGATTGTAGTTCCTTCCGATAATCTGGTCTGTATCTGATAAGCGTAATACTCCCGCATAGTGACAAAATCTCGTTTTATTCTTTTTGTTGCATTTGCATAGGGTATCCCTTCCCGAAAGCTGATATCACCATACGAGAATAATAGAGGATATTGCAAACTCATGAACAACGGGTGAAGATCACTTATCCTGTAAAGTTGACCAGAAGGTTTCAATTGTAAAACAACATCTCTTTCCCCTATTATCGCCGAAGATCTCTCATAATAAGACCAATGACCTCATCCCCTGTTGTTAACTCATGTTGTTTGTTTTTTTTCTTGGTTCAAGCAATCTGAGTGTAAATTCTGCTATATCGCTTGATTCACAACGATCTCTTGCTTTCCGAAGCATCTTTGCAAGATGATTAAGATTGTCAAGCATCAGTATGAGTTTGCCAAGAATCTGCTCATCTAGGTCGCCTGTGCCAGCATTTCAGCTCAAGGTCTTCATCCGATTCTAGATTTCGTTTATTGTGTCTTATATATAAAGTTGGGCAAATTGAGGGGGTTTGCCTTAAACTGGTAATAATGAGCCGATCTTGTGATGATTCTAACCATGAATCCGGAAGGTAAATGGTCCAATAGAAGAAGTAACAAAGTGATCAATTTTTGCACCGATCGATGTAAATGCAAGTATAGAATTATACGCCCGAATATTCATATGAAAGGCTTGGAAGTGGTGTAGATCTTGTCAAGATAGGCAGGTTTCATATGAATTGGTGGTAACTTAACGCGTCTTTTTATGCAACATAAGTTGTACAATAGGTTGTGTGTGCGTTGGCTCCGAACGGGACTCTCGTTACGCCATACTAAAGCCTGAAAATTTGGACATTCACCGAGAGTTTCCTCTTTTTAAGCAAGTGGGTTTAGTAGGCCTATTAATTTATGTAATAGGATAAGAATAGGTAAAAGCGAAATTATACAAATATGCACGACATTTGTAATCAATTCCTTACCCGTTCCACTTGTTGATGCACACGATTTTTTTACAGGTCTTCGCATTCTATAGAAAATAAAATTAAAACTGCTGTGATACGAAAGTAAATTTGTTTTTTCTCCAGTTTTTTTTTTCCGATTAAATAATTATTTTAGGGAAGGGTATTTACGAAGTGTTTTAGCTCGGGTATATCTGATATTCCGCCGGAAAAAAAAGACCACAAGACGGAAATAATAAAAAAGACATCCTATAGCTCGCCGCCGTGCTTTACTGATGTCTCATCGGTCCATTTGTCTGGAAAAAACACCATCACAAATATCGCGGCGATCACCACGTTCCTATTCTACGTTGACAGAGCATTTATGTTTCTTCGCTGGACAACCTTAGAAATTCCGCTGGAACTATGACCCAGGGTGGAGAGGGTGGATTGATCAGGGCACCGAGCCACGCTCCAGCGTTGGAATTGGCAAGCCGTAGTCGGTCGCAGGTTTCGCCGAAAGGAATGGGAGTGTGCGAAGAGGAAGTAAATGTGGGAAATTAATTGTACCTCTAGCTGGTAAGTGGAGCAGCTCCTATGGCGCAAGGTCAGAGCAAGTGAAGTAGTTAGGGTTGTGCTTTGTTCATCCGCCCCAGGAATTCCAATTGCCTCGCCTAATATGGTGCTTTGTTGGGGAGAAACGGTTGACGGGGTAGGGAACGAGTCCAAGTGACGTTTCCGTAGCCGTTTAAACGTTATGATGTAAGCAACACTCTGCTGTTGTGATTCTCAACTTCGTTTTTTGAATTGTTGAACCCGTATGTAGTCATGATTATAGAGGCGTTTCACCGCAACGTCTCGCCCATCTTGAATTTTCCTGAATAAGAAATGGAGATTTATAGTTTAAGATTGTGTGGTTTCTATTGCTGATTTAGAGTTTGCTGCCTTTGTTAGTGTTGCAGGATCTCGTCACAAGGAAAAAGACTGAATACAATAATCTGTCACCGTAATACACAGTTCCAAAACCTCCATCCCCGAGTAATCTGTCATCGCTGAAGTTATGCGCCATTTTTCAAAGCACGTTATATGAGAAGATGGGTATTCTTTAGAAGACATGACTGGTTTCAATTTCTGATTTTTAGGAATGGCTTGGAGATATCAAATGAGAACCATTTCTCCGTCGTGCGATGATCAAGAGAGCCGCTGCTATGATGATTAGCAACGCGATAGAGCTGCCAATTCCTGGACGAGTAAGAGCGATTGAACGACATGAATTGGAAACGTTGCTCTAAATGTTATTGAAAGACATACACAGAAGAAACAGATCATCTTGCGCCACCATAGCTAGCAATTTTAAAAAATGGATTCCATGATTTGGAGGTTGGATATTTTTTCGGTAGAGGATACACAGGCAGATAGTCACGATAAGTGTTATGAGGCACAAAAGATGAAGCTAAAGAGTTGATCCGGTTGGAGTTTGAAAGAACATTTGATGATTGAGCAGTAGAAGTCGGCATATGTTGACCGAGAGAGAGCGATGGACTACCACTTGTATCCGTTATCCCTAGGGAATAACTGGTAAAATCTTATTTCTTCACGTTGTTTACATGAGATGAACTGCTCTCATCTGATTTCCCTGCTCTTTTGTTTGTTGACTTCTGAAACCAAGGGACTGACACTGCCACATCGGTTGGGATATCCTTCGAATCCAAAAGGTCTTCAAACACGGAGTAGGCATCAACAACCATTGTTTCATCTGGATATTGATCGTAATACTCATAGCCATCTTCGTAAATCAAAGAGTCTGGGTCGAACATGTTCTGTGAACCCGGGGACACTCCAAAATGAGATTCAATGCTATTCACTGGGCTGAGAGAATCAGAAGTAGTGTCCTGAAAATTTTGAAGTCATTATCTACATGACTAATAATATGTTTTCTACACAATGTAGGAGCACTAATACGAATACGCACCGTAGGTTTGTTGTCATAAGAATAGGAGCTTACTTGCATTTGTAGGTTCATCGTTAGTTGGCAGTGGACAGGCCTGTTCGGGAGGTTGGAGTGGGAAGGCAATTACCTAACTTCAATCACTTACCCTTAACCAATGGAAAATTGGGAACGCGTTTCGACCCTGATTAGGATGGAATGCTCACTGCCCATGAAAGTGCAAGATCTCAGGAGAACTTTCATGTCTTATACAGACAAACTAATTGAGTAGTCAAATTCAAAATGTTTTATTAAACTCCTAATATCATATAGAAGCTATTAACTAAGAAATAATCAAGTCCTTTAGATTTGTAGGGTAGGATGAGTATTTGTTTTTTGATGGATTGCTGTTAGAATAAAAATGAAGGATTTGCTGGATAGCTATCAATTGTGAGGGATATTTTTGTGGTTATTGTCGTACGTGTGCTGTTACTCACAAAGAGGCAATTTTTGGAGTGACATGTACCTGGTATCCTAAAAAAACATAGCGAAGGAAGATGTGAAATGTATATATTTTGTTTGGAGTATGAAATAGTTGTTTAACGTGCAAGAAACACCGTGGAAATACCTCAATTTATGGTTAAGATGTAAAGAGTAAAGTGTGAAATGAATGATATGGAAATTGCAACATAATGTTTGGTTTAGGTAACAGAGAAATTGTATTGAGATGTTGATGTAACTTAAGTAAATGGTTGTAAAGTTTAATGAAAAACCAATGTATAAGTAGGGAAATAGAAATTGTTCTGTAGGTTAATTCGACAATGCTTTTTATTGAAAACACTTAGAAATGATCGTAATCATCAAACGACTTTTAAAATAGATAGGCGTTAAATCCCTCTAAGCGAGGCGAATCTTCTTCGCACGAGTCGGTTTCTTCTCCTTCATAGCGGCATGAACAATTGTATCATCATCCTCATTTCCTTCTTTTTTACCCTTATCGTCGATCTGAGGAGCACTATCGGATTTCTTGTCCTTCCTCAAAGAAAGTGCAGGGCCGTTATCAATATGAACATCTTCATTTCCATTCACATCGTCGTCAAGGTCAACAGGATCATTAGGGATAACCTGTTACAATTAAGGTGAAGAGTAATGATGAACTTTGCAATGCTGACTTAAAACAAATAATAATAACAATTGAACCCTTACTAACCTCAAGATCATCAGAATCAGTATCCGTAGGCGTAGGAATTTCCAATACACGTGTAGTCGTAAAGGATCGATGATTCAATGAGAAATTGTAAGCAATAACTTTAATTTGGAATTTGTACCGCTTGCCAACCATGTCAATGAAAAATTTTGGAAGTTCATCTCCTTCCGCACCATCCTTTAAGTAGATGAAAAAACAACACATTACACATGCAGAAGATGAGTATTAACAAAGTGAAAGGTAAGTAATACTTGTGGTGGATTGCTGCTAAGAATGAAGGTGTTAGGCCACCGATTCATTTCCCGATCAAACACAAAAAATTTTGCAAACTCACCAGCATCTTCGACCAATAGCTCAACCCTATACCTAAAAAAAGACAATAAAAGTTAGAAAAGACGGGGGGGGGTTAATCGTAAATTACCTTTTAATCCCAACGTCTTTGTCCTCTACGCAAAATAAGCATTCTAGGGACTCAGAATTGCGCTTTAATTTTCTAGAACACTTGGCTCATGCAACATAGGTCCAACTGTTGTCTGTTAAGACTTGATCACGCATCCCTCACAATAGAACTCAGTTTCTTGGAACAAAGCAAAAAAAATGGGATATCAATGTTCACATAATAGTAAATATAGCATATTTGTAAATGACATCGAGAGTGGAGAACCTTGTGGTCAGAGGTGGTTATGAATTTGCATAGCTCTAAGAGAGAAACCGTTTCCATTTTCACTAAATGAGTGCTTAGATCATTGCTCTTCATACCATCATCAGTGCCATCTCTTATACTGCACGATAGAGGTGTGTAAGAATTTTAAAGCGAGAATGCGGAATCTTGATAAGCAAGTGAGCTGTGCAGTAAAATATGCAAGCGAAAAAATAGATTTATCTTGCATGTGTAGCGTGAAAAAATAATGGTTTCCCTTTCTACGTATTTCGTGACAACTGTTGCTTCACCGTCAAAATAGTATCTGCTTGCGGAAGTAGTATTGAGATAAAGCGTACCTATCAATAATGAAAAGAAAATCAGTGACATTTGAACCATGTCTATGACCCACTTGTTCCAGAGAGAATCTGAAAGAATTGAACAACTTCTAAGATAGTTTATATGGGAAAAGTACCCGTAATAATTTTGGGATTAACGGTAGTGATCAGAATGACCGAAGGACTGGTGTTGAACTGTTCCAGCCTTGTACGCAACTCATCAGCCTTAAGTTCCCATGCTGTGAGGTTGATATGCATCCCATTTATTATCAATAGCAAAAGTGTTAGGTCAGTGAAAAGAATAATGGATAAAGTTAAAATAAGACGCTTTGATCACCAACCAAGACAATTGTAGCCGAAGGGAAGCACATGGGGTGGATGTCACGTTATCATTTAGTGAATCCTTGATAGCTGCTACTCGCCCAATGACATCTAAAGAGGACGAAACAAAAAAAAGCATAATGTTTTCTAAAAAAGGATATGGAAAATAAAGGGACGAGATTCGGAGCAGAAGGTGCAAACTACCTGGGAGAGAGATGTTTTTATTGGCTAAAGATGTTAGCTCTGCATAAGAAGTAAGTCTGAAAACCTATTGTGGAATAGCAACGGTTTCTTTTGAAACATCTACCAATTTTGTACATACAGTCAAACTGATTGAAACGTGCAAATCAGCCAGCTTGTAGTTTGAATTGCTACGGACAACATCAACTCCCTCCAAACACAGAATATTCCCTTCTTGGAGGAACATGGCGAAATGTTTGTAAACGTTGCAATGAATCGTTCCGTGCAGCAACATTGACTACAAGGATGTGTAACAATATTAGTGAATTATAGGTAAATCAATAAATTGCCAAGCAAAGGAATCCAGATTAATTAGAAGTATCTCTGAACAATTTGGTTTTTTTCTAATGAAGACGATGGTGAGACAACAAACATCAATCCAAAAGCAAAGACTGTGTAATAAGCACAAAATAGCCGCTGGAAATTGTATGAACCGTGTAAAAGAACAAAATAGGTGCTGGAAAATTTTAAAAAACACTGTGGTCTAAGCACAAAATAGCCGCCCATATACTTTGACATAAACAACAATGAGATTCCTGCACAATGCTTTACCAAATTGATGTTTCTATGGGCGTAAACGCAACTATGGCAACCATTACTCTAAAGACCAGTTCAATGCCTACGTAAAATAACAATTGTTCTTTAGTCATGTATAGACAACCATACAGACCTAGCGGTGCAATGATAATTTCCCTAGTAGACCTACCGGCACATGGAATTAAGACCTCCACTTTTGATGCGTAAAAAGCTGACATCTCTATGAGCAGACCATGCAGAAACAACAATGAGAGTTGTGCGCAGGGAGGGGGCAAACTGATTTTCTGCGGCATAAACGCAACCATGGCTACTATTACTTAAAAGAACAGTGCAACAACTACGTAAAATCACTTTTGTTTTTTCTCATGTGCAGACAGCCCTATACAACGTTTTTTAGACTAATAAATACACGAAGCTGACCAAACAGGGGCAAAATGACAATCATAGACGAAGCGGTGAATGGTATCTATTTTCTGTTCTGTCTAGAAAAAGCGCAAGTTAAATCTAAACCGTCAGCTACATAACCACATCAACATTTGATCTACAACCAACATCAAGCGACACAGAAACCTTTGAATAACAACCATAACCTGCCCTACAAGCCGCAACACAACACCTTTCACTCGACTTAACCTTGAGAACTTAGAATTGAGCTAAGCAATTGTGTATCAAAGGCTAATATTTTCGATGGAAAAATAGACTGGAATCTGTAACGAAACAGGAGAACGCGAAACTGTTATTATATAGATCACCTTTTCATCGATTAGGAGACACTCCATCCACATAAGCTGTCCACCCCTTTTTGGCGTTGCTTGCTTCCCATGTGCGGAAGACTCGTCCAACAATGGCCTGCATACCATGACCCACAATCAAATCCGAAAACGGTAGTGGCTTCGGACAGATGAGATGACAGAAACAGACATCGAAATCGAAGGCATTATGAAATCGGGGGAAAATATATGCAAATCAATCTGTTGTGTAATAGTGCAACCCACTGAAAAGCGTACTGTACTTAAAGAAATGCAAATGTAACGGCCAGATTTTTGAGTTGCTGGGCATTAAGATAGGAAGATATTGATGGTTTAGTAGGGCAAGTCCATGAACAGACACACGTTTTGGAGTGATGAAGAGACAGACACACGGTGAAGCTATGAAATCGTAAGACACAGGTGAAGGTGAAGAAGGTACCGGTTCTAGTAACGAAGGTAGGCCTATCGTCCCCGTATGGTTCAAAACCACCTCCTATTGCTAACGTCGGTCAGACTGTTGGGTTCACGGTAAGGTCAAAATTGCCGACGGTGATTAATGCTGTGGAGCTATGTCACGCATTGCCGCGACGATAGACAGACAGAGGACCACCGACGTTGAGAGCAAACCGCCGACGGAATACAGTGGAGATTGTCTGGGCGGTCGGAAGAGGGAGGAAGAAAGGACGACTAAAGCAGAGAATCACCGGTCATGAGGGAAAAAAAGGCATCGGGAATTTCAAGAAGGCAGTACGGTGGTCGATGATGGAGGGAGGGAGGAAGAGAGGATGACTGAGGCAGCGAATCGCCGGCCATGAGGAAGAAAAAAGGAGACGACAGTACTTGGTAGGCGGAACCGCCGATGATGAGAGGGGAGATAAATGGCAGTGGCCGGCTGGTGGGAGAGATGAAGAGAGAGCGTAGAGTGGCTTTGGGAAAAAATGGGAGAAGAGTGCAAAAAAAAAAAAGACAAATTAAAATCCTTAAATTTGAGATAAATTAATCATAATCAAGACGGTGAATTTCATATAAATCAAAAAATAATTTGATATGAATATGGAAGCCGAATAAAAAATTTATGATGGTTTTGATACGAATATTTGAATTGTTGTGTTTGAGATAACCACGTTAGTATTGCCCGGTACATTCAAATTCGCAATCGTTATCATATATAACACAACCAATAGATTTAGTTAACGTAAAAGTATATCTATTCATTAAGCATATGTTGTTCCTATCCGACATTCATTGCGTCATGCATCGTTGACGGTCCACCATGACTGTTATCTTATACAGATTATTTTGTTGTTCCATATGCTGGTGTTTCGGATTGAAGTTGGTAATTTAGCGAGCAGTGACTCTTCAATCGTTATGGGTTTCAGGTAATACGTCTATAATTTGAAGGGATACAATGGCACAACCACATGAAGAATAAGCGGGTCGTATTCCAAATGTACTGCCTAATCCGCCTCATGCAGTTGTGCTGTGGTGTTGTCACCAGTTATGCAATAGTTATATATATACATATAGGGCAAGCTATATATAACCATAGATATCTAAAATGGTATATAAGGCATGGTAAGTATCATTCCAACATGCCCGAAGAGTATGCCATCCAAAAAACTGAACACAAAAGAAATCAAAATTTCCTTTATTTATCTATATATTTGGATTTAAAAAAAGGTTCATGATCATCTCGTTTTCATACGTATTTCTTGCACGATTTAGGAGACGTTTTTGATACATATGTGATGTTCTACGTATGATTCTGTATCCGTTTTACTTGCTTTCGTGCTTTTCATGTTCTTACAGGTTTTTACGCGTATTTGGACCATTTTGGAGCTAAAGGAACATGCACGGAGCTAAGGAGCAACTTCGGGGACGGGACAAACACAAACGGGACGA
>CM071866.1:39445323-39459022 GCA_036759665.1 Gynandropsis gynandra
AAGCACTCAGATAGAGAATAGATAAACTAAAACTGGAAGAAGCATTCAAAGTAGATCAAAAGTGGTTCCGGGATAGCCAGGGGCTAATCCCTTCTCCTAGAACAAATAGACTACTCGCTCATGCGTCTGTAAAGAAACATAAACATAGTAGAAAGTCTAAGGAACATGAAAACCAAACAAAACCGAAGTGGTGGTGCTCAATCTACAATGCTCCTCGCTTGTCTCCTCGCAAGAATCTCCTCAATCTTCTACTGAATTGTTCTCCAATGTAAGCTTGCTCCAATGACGTCTTTTGCCTCCTTTTAAGCCTCCTAAGTTGGTCCAATGGTTGCCAAAATTGCACCCACGAGTCCCCTTTGTTTTAAGTTAAGTTTACTTAACTTAATAAGTAATTTCGGGCCGTGACCCACTCGGGCATTGAGTGTGCCCGCTCGGGTGCGGCTAGGGTGGAACGCGCGGATGTGCAGCTGGAATGCATGCTCGATCGGGCATGGTATGTGTGCCCGCTCGGGCACAAGGCAAATGGTTGGGCATGACTATGCCCGGTCGTGCAAATTGTGCACAAGTTTGGGCGAAGGTCTTGCCCGGTCGTGCAAGAGTTGTGCCCGATCGAGTGAAGGCTTTCCATGCTCAATCTCGTCCCGTTTGTCCCGTGATGATCCTCGAAGTTGCTCCTTAGCTCCGTGCATGTCCTTTTAGCTCCAAAATGATCCAAATACGCGTAAAGACCTGTAAGAACATGAAAACACGAAAACAAGTAAAACGGAAACAAAATCATACGTAAAACATCACATATGTATCAAAAACGTCTCCTAAATTGTGCAAGAAATACGTATGAAAACGAGATGATCACAAACGTGATTAGTGCAAGCATCAAATTTATGGGCAAATCGAAAAGGAGAAACGCACCGAAATAAATATCCAATATTGATGAACCAAGGAACCAATCGTGAAAAAACCATAGATGGCAACAAACCTAATTTGTGGAACATACCTCTGCTGAATATTTCCTGAATGGCATCGAAATTCATAGGACAATCAAATTAAAGACATCAAACTGAGTAGTTGATAATCAATGGAGAATTCAGCTCCAACAAACTACATTAATTTGGAAAGTTACTACCGCACTATTCACTTCTCCCAATTGGCACTCCTAAACTGAAGCAAAGGTAATCACATTCTATAATGCAATAACAAATCAAAAGAGGAACTACCTACATTCTAGAACGAAGATTCCATTCTGCCACTGCAAGGGTTTTTTGGTAACTCACCTTGAGGACGACGACGTAGAGATGGAGGTGGTAGAGGGGCTTCGAAAAGGACGACGACGAAGAAATGCTGCCGGCGGTTTTGGCCATTCAGTGAGAAGGAAGGAGGATGCAATTCCTCGCCCGCTGCTTTGGAAAGGAGACGACGAAGAAATGGAACACCTGGAGCCGTAGCTTCACTCGTCTACTTCCTCAGCCTGAGCTGCGCGATTGCCTGCTCTAGGTCTGAGCGCCCTAAACTGTGTAGGCCAATCGTCCCCCTGCCTGAGCCGGCGGAAATCGGTTTGTTGCTCGCTGCTGCGCTAGTTTGTCGTGGGGCCCCTGCTACCAACAGTGTTTTCCGATCAGTGAGGAGGAAGAAGCAAGCGATTCCTCTCCCGCTACCAGCGATTCCTCTCCCACTGCGCCGTTCGCATCATCAGTCGATTCGAAGGAATAATTGAAGACTATATGAGGATAGGGAAGTAAATGAGGGAGTTATTGATGGGAGGTCATGTTTCGGAAGGTATGAAAGGAGGTTTTTCTCCTTAGCTGACGTGGCAGCATGAGAAGGGAGGAAAAAACCTCCCTTTTATACACATGATTTTGTCAACATAATTAAGAAAAAAAATGAACATAATAATAATCTTTATTTTAAATCATTTTAAAAAGGTTTTTATACTTGTTATATGTTATAAAAGTCACTTTTAAACACATAGATAACAAAATATAGGTCTATTAATTTTTTAAAGTAAACATTCGTATATTCATAATTTGTACATAACATAAAATATTTTTTCAACATAAAATATTTTTTCAACATACAAATTTATTTATTAGTATAAATTTTCACATATATAAATCTTTGTATATGATAAATTATAATGTATGAATACCAATTTTTCTATTATATTATATTTTTCACATATATAATCTTTTTATATGAAAAATTATTATGTGTCAATACATATGAATCATAATAGATTAAAATAATATTATCAATATTATTTTTATATGATATAATATTTTATATTTAAGATTAATAGTTGATATGATATAATAATCAATGTTAATTAATTAGGAATTTATATCACTAATGATCAAAATATTTTAAAAAATTTAAATATTTATGAATTTCTTAATATTTTTTAAATTTATTCAAAATTATTAAAAAAATTAATTATCTATTTCTGATAATAACATATTTATTTATATTGATATAACACAATGAAATATAAAATTAAATAATATGAATATATATAAATTTGTACAAATTTTTTTGGTTTTTTTAAAAAATTAATTAATTGTGTGAAACTAAAATACAGTAGATAAAACTTTTGGAAAAAAATTCTAATAATTTGGTATCAAATATATAGAAAATATATGTGATGTGTCTATTGAATAAACACACAAAAGGACAACATATATACATACATATATATATATATATATACCACTACACTTAATTATTGGATTTTTTTAAGATATGCTATAGAGATATGTTTTATATTTTGTTGTTTTGTTATTTTAGTTATTTTTATACAAAAATTTAGTTAAATCAAAAGGTGAAATGATTATTTATATATATATATTTTTTTCAATTTTATAGTCGAAACTTTGTTGCCATTTTTTTATGATTAGTGTCTTTGTTACCTCCATTCACTTGATTCACGAGTTTGTATATATCATTATCTCGAGCATTATTGTCATTTTTTTACCCACATTTTAAGGCCCATTTTCAAAATTACAAATCTCATCGTTATGACATGACTTTATCTTATTATCCCCACCATCTTCCTCCTTGACATCACCTTTTCTCATTGCCTTCATTCGCACCCTTCTTTACCTTTTTTTTTCCTACATTTTTCCATTTATCTCTCGCTCCTACCCTTCTTCTGCATCATAATTCAAAAGCCACTAAGACACTGCCACAGCTGGAATTTTTGTTGAAACCTATTCTTTCTCTTTTTCTTCTTTCAAGCCGCCTCCCTCCCTCCTCCTCAATTCCTCTCAATTTATACATATTTGCGTATATATAATATTCTATTTTATTTTTTTCTTGTTTTATAGTATTGTTCCTTTTCATGGACACCATTCGATCTATTATAATATTTGGAAGGAAGAATCTAAAAATTTGGGCGCAAATGATTAAGCCCCCTTTCCCTTTCCCTCTTTCTCATCCCTCCCTCGATTGGAACTCTCGATGTTACGAACCAAATCAAAGATATTGTTTCTTCATTCTTTCTCTTCCCATTCTTCTTTGCCATCTCAAACCCTTGGCGATTGTCATATGCAACCACAATATCCTCTTCCTTGTACCCTTACTCATCCCTTCTCTTTCGCTTTTGATTCTCCGATCTCCCAGTTTGAATCCCAATATCCTTCTTCTCCCGATTGTAATGGATTATAATAAAAATCCGCAAACCAACAGGGAATCAAGAGAGCGAGATGGAAGAAAACTAACATAAAAATTCAAGATCAACTCGAAATAGTTGAAAAGATCGATAAAAAATTTCATATCAGAAAGCATGTAGGCCATCTTTGATCAGTAAAGAAGCGGTTACATTATTTTATCATCGGATTAACAATCTGATGGATTTAAAGGAAATTGATCAGGTATCTTGAGTACAACGGAGAGAAAATGACATTAGAGTATTTAGAGTATAGTGGAGAGACAATAGAAGCTGGAAGTCTGAGAATTAGAGAGGAAAATGACAAAACTGTAATCGGCGGATGGGCAAATTGATGGATTTAAAGGAAATTGATAATGTCTTTTGAAATTCTATTGATCGAAGTAACAAAGAGTTCAAATTGAAGGAGATTAGAAAGTGGAGCATTCAAGATAATATCGATAATATTATATTGAAGAAAATTAGAAAATGGAGCATTCAAGATAATAACAATAACATTATATCAAAGTAACCGAATAGTTTGCATTGAAGAAGATTAGAAAGTGAAGCATTCTAGATAATATGACTTTATTAACACTTTATTATTTAATATTTGTTTAGAAAAAAATATTCAATTTTTTGAATTTTCTAAATAAATACATATTAATTATATATTATTTAGTTATTAAATGAATCTATATTATAAAGTAACTTTTAACTATTTTTAAATAATATTAGAATATTATTTTAT
Organism: Gynandropsis gynandra; assembly: GCA_036759665.1. NCBI lineage: Eukaryota > Viridiplantae > Streptophyta > Magnoliopsida > Brassicales > Cleomaceae > Gynandropsis > Gynandropsis gynandra. The sequence continues at coordinate 39,449,712 of CM071866.1, forward strand.
AAATAAATAATATTATATATGAAAATATATTTCTATGGTTTTATTTTAAATAATATAATAAAATCTAAATGTGAAGAAATATATATCCAATATATATATGAATATATATATTAATATATATTATTTTCATAATTGTATTATATTCAATATATATTAATAATATACATATATATTATATGTATATATTTTTAAATCTATATATAAATAAAGAGAGTAAAAAACTCTTCATTTATTTATATATATATATATATATATATATGGAAATAAATATATTTGAATCTATAATAGAAATTTTAATATCTCATATACATGAACGATTTAATTTTTTATTTTTATTTTTAAAGAAAAAAATTTGTGAATATATATGTCTATCTATTATGTAAAATTTATTAACTATTGTAAGTAATAATATTATTTTGTTTATTAAGCATAATAAATTCTTAATGTTAACATTTAAATATTTTATGTGAAATGTTATGATGTTAGATTTGCTGACTGGACTGTCACGTCTCTATCGACCTGGCAACACCAGAATTCAGCAAACCTAACTTTAATATATAAGATTCTTTAAATAATATCATTAAAATTTTTAAATATTCAATTATAAAAATTAGAATTCCAATTTTAACTTGGATTGAATTTAAATTTTTTTCGAATTTCGTTGTCTTTAGAATCACATCATGTATCAAATATCAATAGAACTTGCGATAACCATTCATATAATAAAGGTGTATTTATCTTAGATTTGATTTCCATATCACGTCTAAATATTTTAAATTTTTTCAAATACGATGAATTTTTAAAATTGAATGGTTAGTGAAATTTTGTGAAATTTGAGGGAAAAAGTCATATTCCCCCTAAACTATCACACTTTAATCATATTTCCCCTGAATTTCCTCTCTTATCCTATTTCCCCCTCAACTATCATTACTCATCCTATTCCCCCTAAATTTTAAGATTCATCCTATTTTCCCATTCGTTAAATATCTGTTAACTTTTATGTTAAAGTTTTTAGAAACAACATATACCCCCCGAACTATATGAATTCTAACGTATTCCCCCCTCCCCCCCTCCCCCGAACTATATTATATAACCTCAAGCCTATCCCTCCTCCCCCGAACTATATGACTTTTATCCTATTTCTCCCAAACTATATAATCTCTAGCCTATTTCCCCCCAAACTATATAACCTCTAACCTATTCCCCTTAAACTATTCCCTCTAAAAAATTGTACATTCAACATATTTTCAAACTTTTAGTTATTATAAACGTAACATATTTTTTTAATAGTAACATATTTAAATTTTGGTTATTATAAATGTAATATATTTTCTTTAATAGTAACATATTTTTAAATTTTGATTATTATAAACTTAACATATTTTATTTAATATTAATATGTTATTAAATTTTGGTTATTTTATTTACATGTTTTGATGATTGATAAAAAATATTTGCAAGTTTTTGCCTTCAACTCTTGATTTCAAGTCTTAAGATTCAACTTCGTTTGCTGGTTGTTGAGGAGTTTTGAAATATAAATCCATCTTCTATCTCGTTCTAAAACATTGAAATGTGATTTGGAGTCATATCACCTTCAAAATAATTTTCATTTTTTGAATTCACACGTTTTATATTTTTATTATCGAATTGAATTATTCGAGTACTCATTTTTTATCGAATCGAGTCAAATATTCCAAAAAATATTAGATGTTAATCGCACGGTAACCCAATACAATATATTTAATAGATACAATATATTTGAAATTATATTAATATATTATAAATATACATATATTAATAAAGATTATTAGACATAATATATTTACAATTATATTTATATTATAAATAGGCATATATTAATAAATATTATTATATTTAAATCAAGAGTTGAAAACTTGCAATCATAAAAGTATAAATATATTATTTTAATATTATTTATATCAATCATTATAATAATTCTAACAATTATTATATTGTATTTTTATTTTAATATTTTTATGGGCAAGGGCAGAGAAGGGGGAGAGGGGGAGGGGAATAAGATGAGTAAGGATAGTTTAGGGAGAGAAAATTCAGGAGGAATAAGATTAAAGTGTGATAGTTTAGGGGGAATAGGGCTTTTCCCTTAAATTCCACAAAATTTCAGTGAAATTGAGCAAATAGTTTAATTCTATCTATATAGAAAGTGTTTTTTTCCTTTAACTTTTGTTATGTCATAAAGTGTGGTCTATTTATAACTAGAAAAAAAAGGGAAAAATGCCTATTCCCCCCTAAACTATAACACGTTAATCTTATTCCCCCCTGAATTTTTCTTCTCATACGATTCCCCTATAAACTATCGTTACTAATCTTATTCCCTCCTGAACTTTAAACATTCATCCTATTTCCCCATCCGTTAACTTTTCTATTAACTATTTCTAACCCTAAATATCAAATTACCCATTAACCCCATTACTCAAATCCAATTACCCGATTGATATAATTATCCGAATCGAATTACCCATTAACCCAATTACCCATTAACCCAATTAATTAAAAAAAATTTAACCTAAACAATAAAAAATATTTTTTTCTCCCTCCTCCTCGTCAAGCCGCCGTTCTTTTTCTCTGCAGTTTTTCGGTGCCATTGTTCTCCCCCGTCATCGTCCGTTCTCCCAAGACTGAAGGATGCTACGACCATCCACCGTTGGTTCTCCTGTGAGGTATGTCTTCTCGTCCGTTTGGTTGTTATTCGTTAGTTCTTGTCCGTCGTATGCTCTCCATTTTGTCGTCCGTTCTCCCGTCTGTTTCCTGTTCTCCCGTTCGTCTTCCATCATCTGTTCTTCAGTCCATTGTTTGTTCTCTCGAGACCGAGGATGCTCGGTGCAGATTGGGACGCTCATGCTCGAGATAGATTGGGATGCTCAGGGGACGCTCGGGGGCGATTAGGACGCTCGGGGGATGCTCAGGGTAGATTGGGGTGCTCTAGGGATGCTCGGGTAGATTGGGATGCTCAATGCAGATTGGGACGCTCGGGGGATGCTCGGGGGACGCTCGGGGGACACTCGAGGGATACTCAGGGGACACTCGGGGGAGATTGGGACGCTCGAGGGATGCTCGGGGGACACTCGAGGGAGATTAGGATGCTCGGGGGACGCTCAAAGCAGAATTTATTTCGATAATTGTTGGTTTTTAATACTCGTTAATGGTTGGTTTTTAATGATTGCAGGAAGTAGAGATCAGTTTTAGAGGAAGGAGCATTATCGGTGTTGGAGGATATGAGTTATAGTTAGGGCAAACATCAATTCCGGGGAAGATTTCAGGAGGTGTGTTGTTGAATTAGTTTTGAATACCGGAAATAATGTATGTTTTAATCGATGGGATAAAGATGCCATTAATGCTATTTGTTGCGAGTTTGGATGCAAATGGAGGGTTTATTGTGCTATAGAGAAAGAGATTTGGACGCTAAAAACATATGTTTCTGAACACATATGTGAACCTAAAGGAGAATGCAAGTTGTTAATAGTCCCGTAAACAACGAAGATGTTAGAGGATGATTTAAGGAATGATCCATATATGATGCCGTTAAAAATGCAACAGTTGATAAAAAAGAAATACAAGTTGATAGCATCAATAAACAAGTGTCAAAAGGTGAAGGGCTAGATGATATATAATTTGGGGAGAATAGGCCAGAATTGATATAATTCGGGAGTAAGGAATAGGTTGGAAATCATATAGTTTCGAAGGAAATAGGTTTTTTTAAAAATACTAGAAATAGCCCGCGCGATGCGCGGGACAATGAATTTTTGTGTAAAGAAAAAAAAAAGATNTACTAGAAATAGCCCGCGCGATGCGCGGGACAATGAATTTTTGTGTAAAGAAAAAAAAAAGATTTTAGTAAAAACTCTGTGTGGATATTTTTTGTAAAAGTAATATTGTGTTGTAATGTTTAGTTCTTTTAACATAAATCATGATAAGAAGACATGTTTTATGTAATCCATTGTTACATGGAACATATCATGTGTTATGAATTTATGACGAAATTTATCAGTGAATATTTTTGGATCATATTTATTAATGTACAGTTTATAAAGCCAAATTAGTAACAATGTTTTCATTATCATATTATATTAGTATATATTGATGAATAGGTATTAATATGTTTTAGTATCATCATCGACGTAAAGAAAAAAATAACAAAAGAAAGAAGAAAAAGATTGACAAATAAAAAAAAGACGAACCTATTTGAAGAATAAGACAACATATATTTCGCATAATAAACATTTAGAGAATAGAGACAAACGTGAATATAATTGATTCTTTAAAACTTTAGAGTTAGAAGCTTTAGAAGTAAAATTTTCTTTTTCTATATGATAATATTCAAATAATAAGTGCTAAAATATAAGATATTACATGTTAATTAAAATTAATAATTTAAAATATTATATTTAGATTAATAAATAATAAAAAAATATGAATTAAAATTACTGTAGAAATGGCTTAGAAGATATATAAAACAAGTTGAATGTAACAAATAGCTTATCGTGAATCATAAGAATAAATAAAAGAAAATATGTATCGCTTTGCCATGATTGGAAGATATACAATTGAATTACAAAAGAATTCATAAACACTTAAATTGCGGAGTGGCTAGAGATCTTGCAGAAGAAAATGAACCGATCCAAAATTTCGTGCAATTGATGCAATTGGACGTAACAATTTATCTCACTAACATTTACTTGCTTGGCAAGGACCACCATTGTAAGAACAGAACCAGTGATCCCAATCATAAAAAATGTCCTAAACCCTTTCGAAATGTCAAAATTTAAGAAATTGAAATGGTACATTTATGTATTCCAACCTAACCCGGCCAATTCTTAAATGTGTAAAGAGAATAGATAGGATCCAACGACTCGAGAAGTACAAAATAACATGTACATCGACATAAGGAACAAACGCAGTTTTCAACTTTTTTGTTCATCGTTTACAAATGTAATCGTATATACTTCAGACGGATGCGGTAAAACCATGTTTTGCTACATACGAAAGAAAGAATCAGAGAACTCTATCATTTATTTCGCTGCTTGTTCGAGGACATGAACTTTCTTCTTCTAGGAATTATCTTCTAAACCACTCACATGTAATGGTGGCAAAGAGAAGACGCTAACCGTGGAGCTGCCGCTGCGGATCTCCTTTAGTACCCTCAATGCCGATATGGTACTCTTCATGTACAAGCTCTCCATGTATTCGATCTCGGAGAGCTCTCTCGGAGAGCTCTCGCAATCGGAATCATCTATTGCCTTGACTGTTCCTGAATTTTTTAGCTCTTCCACTTGTTCATCTCCTTTCAGGTTATCATCTGTTACCTCTAAACTCCAAACATGTTGATTGCTCAGTGCTCCGAGTCCTCGCTACAATAATGCTACAATAATGAAACAAAAGAAACGATCAACTGTTGAAAACATAATTCAAGAAACCAAAAGAATTCACAAACAATGGAAAGCACCTTCGATGTTTCTCACTCAACCTATGTTTAATGCAATTGAAGCAACAGAGAAGCTTACATCTTTAATCAACACGATAATCACTCAACCTATACTTAATGCAGGTGAAGCAACAGAGAAGCATGCATCTGAATAGCTTCTTTGGATAGTCGCTTGGGCTCAGGAATAACATCATCTTTTCCTCCTTCCTCGACTCTTGTGGCCTTATCTTTGAAAATTCTTTCAATCTTAGACTGCTCTAAGGACAGAAAATGCGCTAAACGTCAAGTCCCATCCATAAGCAACATATGTAAACCGCTTCAAGTGCCTTTTCAACTCAAAATTCAAGACCGAAACCTTCAACCTCGTCTTCTTCGACTTTGCCTTTCTCTGCATTCAAGACCAAAACCGTCAAAATTTAAACTTGCTTGCCGAACAATGCAAAATTTGGAACAAGTTGTAATTGAAAAAAACCTCTCTCATTTCATGCATCAAAGCTGTGAAGTTCAGTTCTTCAAACTCGAGATCATTTGAATTGTGAAGCCTTACAACGCCTTCAAGGGTGCTTTTGTACAAGCCAATTACATCGCTTAAAGTTGAATTTATCATCTATATTGGAAGCATGACATATCATCACCTAACCACCTTAATAACATTATTTGTGTTTTATGCATGCATATTTAGACGCTAATGTTAAATTGCGTATGTCGGATCCTTTCATTTAAAATTATAATAATAAGGTGCATAAGACTATATAATTCTTAAACATCAGTTATTACTGGTATTCAAGCAAGGAAGCATGCAAGTATGATGCAATAATCAGGTAATCACCGAGCAATTTATTACAGAGAAAAAGCAAAGAGAGAACAAGAATCTTACACAGGGAATCCTTGAGTAGCTTGTCATTGTTAGTTCCAAAATCAATCATGAGAAGAAGTACCTAACATGGTCCAAAGATAAGTTAGCAGAACATAGACAAAGCAGGAAGTAGGTTGAAAAGAAGAAAATACAATATGGTGCAAAGAAAATTACCCGCTAGGGATTTATTCCAGCTGCAGCAACATATAAATCAAGCTTGCCAATAGCGATTCTCGTCCTTGAAAGACGCCAACACCATCAGAGACGGCGGCAGTGCAGTCTACTCCATCTCCGGCGTCAATACACCATCATCGCCCGAAACCTCCGCCATATCCGTTCTGATCCCTTATTTTCCTCACGAACACATCCAAATCCTTTAGGATCCAAATGATAGGTTCCCAAAACCCAGCAAGGCGAGATACACAGAACACCTATACACATATAATGTATCGATACACAGATACATACACAATATAGAGAGAGAGTAGCACCGAGCTAAATAGTGTGAATTTGTAGAACGATAAATAAACAATGCGACGAAACAAAATCACATCCAAGCGGGTTCCAAATGCTCTCTGGTTATCAAATCAGAGTCCGACAGGCATATCCACACACACGTATATATATATATATAGATGAAACTAACCTAGAGAGAGAAAGCTTCAGAACTATTTGGGGTTTCTACGGAAAGAGAAGGAGAGCGTGTGTGTGGGGGGTTTCAATGTTGTTACAGTCGTTTTCGAGAGAGTAAGTTAAAGAGAGAGGAGCTGTTCGAGAGACCCCAAGACCCAAAATCCGGCTTCAATCGAGCTTGATTCCCATTGCGAGAGCGATTGCAAACGTGAAGGCAGAGATCAACACGGGTGTTTCGAAGAACGATGCTGTTGCGGGAGATAGAGTAGAAGAACTTGGAGAGGCAATAAAACCCCTCGCACGGAATTTCTAGATGCCGAGGTTTCGATTTGAATAGCCGGAATGAAGAGAAATGAATCCATACCAAGCGTAAACAGGAAGGCCATTCGGCCGGATTCGAAGAGGAGATCGACAACGGTGGGAGAGCTGGCTTGCAGGGATGAAAAAGACCATGGAATGCAGAAGAGAAGGTGAAACGAAACGCCCAGGAGATGGAGAGGCAAAGTGCAGTAAATTTGAAGAGAGATTGGGGAGATCCACGGAGTTGTGGGGAGAGGAAGAGGCGGAAGTGCGAAAAAAGGTGAAGTGAATGTTGGAGTGACGTGGAGAGATGAGGGACGAGAACGCCTGAGAATTTTTCCATATTATTATTATTCAAGAGCCTACGGAAATAAGGCTATTTTAAGTCTTTTAGATTTAACAATTTTAATAGAAAAATTAATTTGATTTATAAATTCCAACATTTTATTCATTTAAATCAAATTTAATTAAAATTTAATATTCAACGTGGATCTAAATTAGTAATGGATGCATCATCAATGGATCCAGGGATTGAACTTTTCGTTGACTCCAAACCATCAGCTTCTAAATATTGATGTCTTCTGCTTTGCAAGAAAAATCCTGGTTGACGAGGCACTGGCAAAGAGATTGTGTTACTAGTGAGCATCATTATGATTGCCGATATTGTCGGACGATCTGCAGGATCTTCTTGAACACATAGTAGTGCGATATGAATGCATCTGGTTACTTCATCCCCCCAATAATTCTCTCTGATGGCTGGATCTATGAGTTCTGACAGTGATCTATTTATCCATAGTCTCCAAACCTAGAATAGTAATTTGATCAATTGATATTCTTGTAGCCATTATCATAGTTATAATAAATCAAAATGTTCTCAACTTACATGAGTTACCAAATTCCCTGGGGAATCATCTGTTTCATTGTCGTATGTTTTGTTGAAGCTGCTATTCATCTTGCCACTTATGATCTCCAGAATTATGATCCCGAAGCTGTAGACATCAGATTTCAAGGAGACTTGGCCATGCATTGCATACTCAGGGGACATGTAACCGCTGCAAGATCAAATAATATTTTCAATAAAATACTAACAAAATTTTTATCAAAACATCAGGTCATATGCCCAAAAGGCTAAAATTACTCACTAGGTTCCAACTATTCGGCTCGTATCAGCTCGACTTTGTTCTGAAGGGTTCGTCTCCCCTCGGCGGCCGGACGGCATGAACGGACGTCTGGGCAACGGTGAAAACGGCGGAACGGAGGAAGCGGCGACAAGGGGCAGCCGCCTAGGGTTTGCTGGAATTGGAAGATTTCACGTGTTGGGATTCAAACCACACTCACCAACCGTGAGTTGTGGTTACAACAACTAGCCTACGACCAAGAACAGAAAAATAAAAACTTACAGTGGTGTGGAGACGAGGTACTGTCGGAGAAGCTCCTGTCCGATGACGACGAAGGCAGTGGAAATCCTCAATACACAAAAGAGAACAAAAATTCAGAACTTGGACTTGGCAGCAATGGACAGTCAAAGAAAAGGTTAGAAATTTGTGGCTTCATGACACTTACCGTCGGAGAACAGCCGCCGGGAGAGGAAGCGCCGCCGCTGGGTGAGACCGGATCACCTGGAGGTACACCGAAACCAAGCAGAGAGCAAATCGGCCGAGCATGGCCGAGCGAAGGACCTGAAACAAAGAAAGGAGGCGATTTAGGGTTTCGGGTCGAAGTAAGTTCCAGAATGTTTTACTTTCAATTTTTCTTTGCAAACACAAAAATAAGATAGGTTAAAAAACCAACAATTGGTATCAGAGCGGTTAAGATCGGGGAAGATGAAATGAGCTGCGATGAAGAGGGAGCACCGCGATGGAGTTGCGTCTGAGAGGGAACTTGAGCCGAGGGGAACCGAGAGGGAGATTGAAGGGTTCGTCTCCCCTCGGCGGCCGGACGGCATGAACGGACGTCTGGGCAACGGTGAAAACGGCGGAACGGAGGAAGCGGCGACAAGGGGCAGTCGCCTAGGGTTTGCTGGAATTGGAAGATTTCACGTGTTGGGGAAAAATGACAGAA
>CM071866.1:39460799-39485404 GCA_036759665.1 Gynandropsis gynandra
ACCCTTGAATTCCTTGCTCGTCCGGTTGCTCATAATATTGCTGTTGATTCGCTCCGGACATCAGCTCATTAGCATCTGGTTACTTCATCCCCCCAATAATTCTCTCTGATGGCTGGATCTATGAGTTCTGACAGTGATCTATTTATCCATAGTCTCCAAACCTAGAATAGTAATTTGATCAATTGATATTCTTGTAGCCATTATCATAGTTATAATAAATCAAAATGTTCTCAACTTACATGAGTTACCAAATTCCCTGGGGAATCATCTGTTTCATTGTCGTATGTTTTGTTGAAGCTGCTATTCATCTTGCCACTTATGATCTCCAGAATTATGATCCCGAAGCTGTAGACATCAGATTTCAAGGAGACTTGGCCATGCATTGCATACTCAGGGGACATGTAACCGCTGCAAGATCAAATAATATTTTCAATAAAATACTAACAAAATTTTTATCAAAACATCAGGTCATATGCCCAAAAGGCTAAAATTACTCACTAGGTTCCAACTATTCGGCTCGTATCAGCTCGACTTTGTTCTGAAGGGTTCGTCTCCCCTCGGCGGCCGGACGGCATGAACGGACGTCTGGGCAACGGTGAAAACGGCGGAACGGAGGAAGCGGCGACAAGGGGCAGCCGCCTAGGGTTTGCTGGAATTGGAAGATTTCACGTGTTGGGGAAAAATGAGAGAACCCCAATTCTGAAGAATAAAAACCTGGGCCGGGCTGGAAGGAAGTGGACCGGGCTGGCTGAAGATGTTTGGGCCGCACAGCAGAAGCCCAACGATTCTGGAAAAGCCCAGAAGCCCAAGACAAATGATAATGACCTGCAACTAAAAATGAACATTTTCTGAGTATTGCAGACAGTTTTTCTAACGGTTTTGAGGACAAATTTAAGGCTGTTTTATGACAGTAAAGGATGTGTAGACCTAGGTATAGAATCTAGGTTTGTTATGCTTCTTAAAAACTATCTTATATATATATAAGAATGAAAGGAGGTGAAGATGATAATCACCCATTTTTCACCAAGTTCACCATTCTTCTCTGCATTATTTTTCTCTAAGTTCCAGAATGTTTTACTTTCAATTTTTCTTTGCAAACACAAAAATAAGATAGGTTAAAAACCAACATGTTCCACTCCCATGATCTTGGCCATACCAAAATCTGCGATTTTAGGGTTCATATTAGCATCCAAGAGAATGTTACTTGCTTTGAGATCTCTGTGTATGATTGTGAGTCGTGAATCTTGATGAAGATATAGAAGCCCTCGAGCAATCACTCCGATGATGTTATATCGTCTTGTCCAGTCAAGCTTCCCTTGGTTTATCGGATCTACATATACATTGATCAAACATATACATTTTTTAGAATGGCTAGAAGGAGGATCACATATACAACCCTCCAAACATAAGAATTGTATTGAGTTCAACTAACCAAAAATGAAATAATTGAGGCTTTTGTTGGGTACGAACTCATAGACGAGTATCTTTTCTTCTCCTTCAACACAAAATCCAAGAAGCCTAACAAGATTTCTATGCTGAAGCTTTGCTACAAGAACAGCCTCGTTCTTAAACTCTCGTATGCCTTGACTTGACGTTTTTGACAGCCTTTTCACAGCAACTTGGGTTCCATCAGGAAACGTACCCTACAAACCGTTTGAATCAGATTGTGTTGATCCAAAATTAATGGAGGAACAAATTATCATGCATTTTAAGAACTTGTACCTTGTAAACTTCGCCGAATCCACCTTCACCGAGCTTATTACTATCTGAAAATTTATCTGTTGCAGCTTCAATAGTCTTAAACTCGAATTGCAGCGAATGTGCAGTTGTAATATCATCTTCAGCTGCACATTCAAGCATTGTTAGGTAGCTAAGGAAAGCAGATTATCTGAATCTTTTGTCCCAAAGGAAACACTCACTTTCAAGTTCAATAGCTCTATATGATTTCCTCCTCCAGCAAGCAGCTAAACCTAAACAAATCAATACCAATATGACTACAATGGTGGGAACAACAATTGCCACGATCTTCCTAGTTGAACTCGTTTTGTCCCCTGCATAAATACGATTTACGAACGATTATTTCATTCAAATAAAGCAAATCTCATATACCCTTTTCAAAATTTTCAATAGATTTCCTTTACAAACCGTTCTGTGTCGTGTTAGTCTTATGGCTCGGAGAAGGCGTCGAAGAAGGAGGCTGAGGTGACAGCGAAGGTGGAGGAGATGGTGCTGGAATGTTTTTAAAGGCTCCAGAGTAGGGATATAGATCCCACCGGAAAAAGCAGCTCGATCTTGCAATAACGCCGCCTTGCTTCCCGCCGCAGCAAAACGCATAATCACCAACACTTTTTCGTAGACACGAGTTACAATCTCCGGGAGATAGATCTGAAGTGCATAGCATTAGTGCATATATAGTCTGAAATCTCGATAAGTCTGCTGTACGAGCCGCGTAGTAGTTACGCCTAGACGATGAAGCTTTGACCTCGCCTGAGATAGCCTCATCTATCATACGACTTGCTAAATCTTCCCATATTCTATTAAACTCTGTTAAGTTCCCACTGAGATCTCCAGTGTTGTACAGTTTAATACTTGGCTCGAAATTGAGGGATCCCAAAAAAGAACGATTCGAGTAGTGTATGAGACAAACCGTTGGTTCACCGGGCCATGCATAGGCTTCTGTTTGGTTCGGACAATTGCGCATTATATCATCAGATCCAGACTCTATACATTTGGAACAATCGTTTGCTTCGACACCTGGGATGCACATCCCAACTACATAAACTCTATCGGGTTCTTGACCCAAAAAAGTACTGTAGAAACCTCCTTGAGCTGTGACATTTGAAGGGAGATAAGAAAGAACAAGACGACGATTTATGTCGTAAGTACCATTTTGTCTGAACGTTCCTCCGCTGTCTGGACACATCTGTGCAGAGGCAACACCAAAACTTAAGAGGGCAAACCAGAAGATTGACAAGCAAAACACCTTGTGTTCCATTTTCAAGATTATATCGATGCTTGTGTTATAGAACCATAATCAAGTAGGATATATAAATATCTATTACATATCTCTTACAAGTTAAATGGGAATTGAATTTTCTTGGAACCTTGCCTTGGAGAGAGGTCTTAAGATGACCCTCCAATCATCCTCCACCACCCAGTTTTCTATGTTGACTTGGTAAACTTTGATTCCGACAACTTCATTAGTCTATAAACGGGTTGTTGGAATATGAATATATTTGAATATAAAAGTATCTCTTGTATTGAGTTGTATAATAACTACTAATTACTAATATCAAATTTTGCTACATTTTTTTTTCTTTCTTCATCTCTAAGATTCAACATATATTCTTTTGTTATTTGTTCATATTCATCTTTATCATCAATTTTCAAATTCTAATATGATTGATCTTGTTTATAATTCTCTACTAATTTGTATCAGAATCAAGCCATGGAAGTCTTTCCATGTATAAAAAACACAAGCCTTGAACCCGAAGATGATCTCTCAGCGCAGATAAAACCAACACCAAGTTGGTGATCACAAGGGTGATTGCAAGAAGAGAATTGGAGAAAAGATGAAAGATAAACTGAAAGTCGATCGGATAACCAATAACAAATGCGAATAATGGAGAGTTATGGCTCTAATATCATATTAGATTGAAAATTAATAATAAAGATGAATCTTGAACAATTAACAAAAAGAATACAACGAATTTCCGAGAAGAAGATATATAATTGTAGTTTAGACAATAGAAGCGTTTTATTACAATCCAAATTGAGATTTAGTCCATATTTTGTTTTTTCGGTTTCAATGGTCGGTGTTTTTTCTAAACCTACACAACCAAAAAATCGATTGATTAACCTTTAGTGACATGACGTAACGTATAGGATGTTGCACCAATGATGCGGGGGCTCCACGAGTAATCCATACCGAGACTGATTTCACTGTCAACGTTTGACGCGGTCGAAATCCTAAGAGAACCTTTTTATTTGTTTTCTCTCTGCTTACTAATTTTGAAAATTTCGTTATCCTATATTATAAATTGGAGCTAATTAAACACACACACATGTATATATGTCTTAACTTTGGCATCATTATGCAATTAATTAACAATTAATTAATTACCTAACGAACTTATTATTGTTAATCACACTTAAAGACACATAGTTTCAACAATATCTCTCATATCCCAAGTTTCAATTACTTGATAATATAAATATGCATCCCTATACGTATGCCACCATGTATATCTTATATGCTGACTTTAGAGAGATCTCCATTCTCAATGAACCGATTCCATTCATCAATTATGCTTTTAATACTAGTGAATAACATAATCATTTATCACGTTGATTATCTAACATCATCGATGAATATCGAAACACTCGTTGTGTTATCTCATGGGTTCAACACTTAGTTGGTAGGCGATTAGTCTTACTAATCATCTAATTAGGGTTGAAGGCTAACAGCACTCCTCAACGATCAAATAACGTGAATAAACATCCTTTATTCCGATGAATCACAATGAAACAATTTTCAGCAGTTTTTTGTCTTTCTTGCTCCATATATTACCAGGATATTGTTTTATTGTCATAAATCCAATAGGTTATCAACTATGTTTCATGATTGTCATAATTGGCTATCGAATGAACGCGAGAAATCCTATTCTCTTATCATTTTTATCGGTTTTGACAAAGATTTTACCAATCGTTATGATCTATGACAATATATAGCTCAGACTCTTACCAAGAGTTAATGATCTAATCTTGATCGAACATCAATTGCAAAAACAAATGATCATTTCCAATATCCTTTCAACAAGTGCTCTAGAGTACAGGATGTCCAGAATCAAAGGATCACAAATAACTTGTTAATTTCTCTGTTGACATTAGGTCAAGAAAAAATCTTACATTCAGATCATTTTTCAAAAATTTTAATCACCGATAAGTGGTAACTTAACCATTGAGAAAACTCACTTTAGGTCAATTCAATAACCACATCCCTATGTGCATTATCCATACATGTGATTTAGTAAAATAGACCTACTAATTTCTATCTAATACAAACCGTCACATGTACGTTGACAAATCCGGAAAACTAACGTCCAACTAGTTATCCTACGACCAATAACATATTTTGATATATATATATATATATATATATATATAGAATAACGCTTTTCTGTTTTAATCATGATGTCTATCACGATGATAAATTTCCAATATAAATCATGGATAACAACACATCTCATATCAATATTTGTACATATACATTACATTTATAAGCAAATCATCAAATAAAAAAATAAAATAATATCATATTATTCAAATAAAATGTTCCCAATTAACATGACCATATACTTGTTCTAAATAATGTCAACTCCTTGAAACTATACTAGAAATATTTCCAATATGTTACATCTCTCATTCCGATCCTCAATTTTTTACTTATCAACGTCCTTTGATCTGAGCACATAAGTGAGTTTTACTTTTTATTAACTTTCAAAATCTGATCACCGCCACGATCTATGATCTCTCGAATTTACGTGGAACATGTTTCAGTATTTGATGAGATATTGGTCTCCTTGTTTGAACTATCACTAAGTATTATCACATAATAATAAAATATGCTCCTTGATTGAAGGGAGTACACCGAGTTCATTAATAAAATTCCTCACCCATACCGCCTTTTTTGCTGCCTCACATGCAACGATATACACTGCTTCCGTAACCAAATCAAATATTGTAGCTTGTTTTGAATTTTCTCTACAGATTGATCCACCATTATGGCAAGATACAAGCCCAACATGGATTCACTGTCTTCCTTATTTGATGTGAAATTCTTCGCCTTTTAACTCCAAGCTAGAGTTTTCATATATGAAAAATTGGCTCTTAATCTTTATCAAGTAATTAAATATGATTTTCACAAACTTCTAATATTCCTCATCAGGATCCCGAATCTCTACACTTAGTGCAAATGACAAATTAGGCCATGTACATGGCATGGTATACATGATAGCTTCCACCGTGCTTGTCTACGCGATCCTACACATATATTCTTTCTCATCATGGGTCTTAGGAAAATGAGAGAGAGAGAGAGAGAGAGAGAGAGAGAGAGAGAGAGAGAGAGAGAGAAATTGTGGTGCCTATCAGAAGATAGTCCTTTTTTGAATTTACAATGTCATATTGTTGCATGATGGTATCGATGTACATAGATTGAAAGAGTCCTAAAATCCTCTTAGATCTATCTCTATAGATCTTTATTCTAGAAAATAGGCTATTTCTCCCAAGTATTTCATGGAAAACTGTTTAGACAACCAACTTTTAGTTTCCTACAATGCTGATACATCATTTTCTATGAGCAATATATCATCCACATATAGCACTAGAAAAATCACATAGCTCCACTTGCCTTCTTGTACACATAGAGTTTCTTTTCGCATCTAACAAAGTTGAACATTACAGCTAACTTTTTAAATCCGAGATTCCAACTACGATAAGTTTGTTTACGTCCAGAAATGGACCTTTGTATCTTGCATACCATACTATCCTTAGACACGACCATGAAACATACAAGTTGTGTCATATAAACTTCTTCTTGGAGCTCTCCATTTAAAAAAGTTTTTTTCACATCTATTTTCTATATGTCATAGCCATGATAGGCTGCAATCACAAATAGAATCTAAATACTCTTTAGCATTGATATATGGGAGAACATTTCTTTATTGTCAATCCTTTATGTTGAATATATCTGGGGTTTATAGGTCTCCACCTTCTCATCCACTCCAATGATTTTCTTGTAAACCTAATTACAACCATTAGGTCTAGAGTTTTGTACAAGTTCTACCAAATTCCATACTTTTTTTTATTCTCATCGACTCCATCTCCACCAAATCAGCATCTACTCTTAAGGATTTTGATTAGGCTTCCTCGGAAGTGTTCCCGCTGCAATTGAAGAGGTTGTAGCAAGCTGAGTGACTTGGTGATCGAGCATTTTGAGGTGCATACGGATTCCTTTGATTTGCTGTCCGATCACTCGCTTGAAATCTTCATGATCAACCTTCATTCCATGAAGCTCCGCATTAGGATGCTTATGTTCTTGCATGCGCTATGAGAACATGGACTTGATTTCATAGTCTGCTTTAGGTTTATGTTGTGTCGGCCTATTTTCGAAATTCCTGTTATAGGATTATCTTGGGAAAGCTTGTGGTTGATAATTCCCTTACTTTGGATTTTGTATGTTGGCGTTGTTCTTGTAGTAGAAATTTGGGAGTTTTCTCCAACTCAGATTATATGTGTTCGAATAGAGTTATTCGCCACATAGTTTGCTTCTTCTCTTGTATGCTCCACCAAGTAAACTTTCGAATGACCACCCTAATACCTTTGAAGATTCATCAATGGTGATGCTACATATTTCAGGCTGGCTATCTCGAGCTTCATCTTAGCTAGCTCTGCTTAGAGGGTTGAGATCTCATTCGCTGACTCCTTGTGGTCCTTTCAATTTCTGGATCGAGTACCACAAGTCTAGAAATTTCAGCACTTCACGTCATAAATCAAGTATCTGCAAGTGAAAAAAAGAAAAACAAAACAAAAAAGAGATTTCACTGGCACACTAAAAAACAAAAGTAAAAATATAACCTAAATCGTCCTCAGTCTGCAGAAACGGTGCCAAAAACATGATGGCTACGTGTGATATAATACTAATGAAGTTTGAATATTTATACTACACTATACACTCTAGAAGGATATGGACCGTATAACATTAGGGTCAAACACATGGACTAAATGAGAGTAAGACTAATGATTTCACGAAAACTGTGGCCATGAAACAAAATTTATAGATGTGCCTAATTATGAACATGTAAGCTAAACTACAGTTACAAGTATATAAAAATGAAACGGTGCTTTTAGACTCAAAAAATATTCTCACGTACACGAATTTGCTAAAGATTTTGGAAATATAATTTTTGTTTTATCTAAGAATTCAATCATCTACAGTGGAACTGCCTACTCTCGTAGTCTAAATCTTGTTCAAGCACATAGATCATTGATGTCTCCACCTAATGACTTATATATCGAACGTTCTTAATAAACTAATTTCTCTCATAGACCATATTCCTATCCAACATTTAAATCATTGTGCATTATGTGGAAAGCATTATTGATCAATATCCTTATTCCTAGATAGATTTACCTACCTCTCGATTCAATTATTCATACCTATATAATACATACGATCTAGTTTAATCCAATGTCTCCATCTGAATTAAACCAATTGACAATCAAATTAATGAGATCCATACAAGAATCGAAAGAAAAAATGCATTAAACCATGAAAGAAAAAATAATAATTTCGATGATTACATTTAATTTGTACACAAAACATTCTAGCCTAAATAATGAATCAAATCTACGGGTCTACATCCCAGAATAGAACTACAATAATGAACAAGTAAAAAGATAGGATTTAAGAGAGCTAAGTCTATCTTTCAATCAGTCACTTCCATAACCTTTCTTTCTTCACCGATAGTTTGATACTTCAAATGTAGTCTAGATAACGTCTTCACTCTTTCTCATGATCCTAAAGTGTTTCTCTCATTAATACGGTCTGAAATCTTCTCTAGCGTCTCTCCGTCTCTTCTGATTGCCTTCTATGCCTAGAATCATCATCTTTCTAAAGAAAAAGCTTCCTTTAGCTTAAACAATTCAAAATTTTAATTATTAAGTAAATTCATTGAACCATTTTTTACCATGTCTTGTAGATCTCTCGACTGAGCAGTAACCTTGAGAAAATATCGAGAGATTGAGAGCGAGTAAAAGATCGAGATATTTAGAGAGAATAAGATTAACTATCCTCTTATGTTTTGTTTTAGATACAAAGGCACATATATATACAACAATTCTAACAACTAGAAAAGAGAAAAACAAGAAAATACAAGTAAAAATGCAAAGCACAAGTTTAGATGTAACATGCATGAGCTAGAGCGGTCAACTAGGATAGGAGAGCACGGAGCTCATAAATTGGCTTTGACCGGATGACTTGAGTGAAAAGAGCAAGACGCGGAGATCAGGACACGTGGGAACGGGGCATCGGATGCGGGATGCGAGACACGAAGAGCGGGATGCGGAGAGCGGAACACGGAGAACGGGACGTGGGATGCGACCAAACGTGAAGAAGAAGAAAACACATATTTTTTTTAACATTCCCTCTCAAACTTAGGCGTTCAAGAGAAACATAAATGGAACCTCATTAAAAACTTTTCGGGAAAAACCCAATGGAAAAAAACCCGACAAAGAAAAAAGAGTACAACCACTTATGAGGGACGATCAACTAAACTTGAATTCGATGCCTTGGGACTGAACATATTTACAAGGCCGATCTGATTATGGAGTTCTTTGCATACTTTTTCACTTGTAGCTTTGGTGAAGACATCGACCAATTGATCTCAGCTTCTCGTGTATATGAATTCAATGAAGCCATCTTCGAGCTTCTTTCGAACAAAATGACAGTCAACTTCAATATGTTTTGTTCGTTCTTGGAACACTGAGTTGGAGGTAATGTGAATTGCTCTGTGATCGTTGTCATGAAGCACAATGGCCTGCGAAGGTATGAGGCCATGATCTTTGAGGAGATCCCGGATCCAAATGAGCTCACATGCTGCATTTGCCATAGTTCGGTACTCGGCCTCAGCGCTGGAGTGAAAGACCACCGATTGCTTTTTGCTTCTCCAAGTATGAGGTTCCCCCCGAAAAAGGTACATAACCCCGTCGTTGATTTCCAGTCTTTGCGGTCACCTGTCCAATTTGCATCACAATATCCAATTAGACTAGTGTGTTTGTTTTTACTCATTAGTATACCTTTTTTCTGGAGCATTCTTGATGTATCGGAGGATTCAGTCCACCATTTTCCAATGTTGTTCCTTTGGAGTATGCATATGCTGGCTGGTCTGATTCACACCATAACACAAGTCAAGTCTTGTTATCGTGAGGTATATTAGTTTATCGACGAGGCATCTAAATTTTTCTATATCATGAAATGGTTCCTCTTCAGACATGTCTTTGAATTTTTCTTCGATAGGGATCTTGGCAAGCTTAGATCCGAGTTTACCTGTGTCATTTAAAAGATCTAAAGCATATCTTCGTTTAGAAAGAAATGGATTATAATTAGATCTAGTTACTTCAATTCCAAGAAATTACTTAAGTTTACCTGGATCTTTTATATAAAAAATTTCTTTTAGAAAATGTTTAACACTTTCTATTCCTTTATTATCATCACCTGTTATGATTATATCATCAACATAAACTAATAGAACGATAATACCGAATTTGTTTCGAATGATGAACATGGAATGATCAGCCTCACTCCTCTTAAAACCATAATTTCGAATAGCATCATAGAGCCTAGTGTACCAAGCCCGTGGGGACTGTTTAAGTCCATAGTGAGCTCCCTTTGGTTTGCATACGTTTCTTTTTTCGGTTAGGAGGCCCGGGGTGGTTTCATATAGATCTGTTCCTTTATTTTCCCTTGAAGGAAAGCGTTTTTAACATCCATCTTCCACAAACTCCAATTAAGATTAAATAGAATGAAGTTTAACAATAGGGGCCAAAGTCTTAGTATAATCTTGTTCGATCGAGATGTTCCTAAAAGGTTTTGGTCCAATGCGGTCATGGCCGCATGTCACACCATTAATAGAGCTCCAACAAAGGTTCTAAAGGATCAATCACCTTATAAGGTATTAAACTCCACAAAACCTGATCTTGAGTACTTTAGAACTTTCGGTTGTGTGTGTTTTGTTCTTGTTCCTGACTCACAGCGAAACAAGTTGGAACCAACGAGCAGTAAAGCTATGTTCATCAAGTACTTAGTAAATAAAAACGGTTACAAGAAATCGGTTTCACCACAAGACTACCGAAAGCAACAGTCAACTTATCTATCATGCAATCCCATTCAAGTTGTCTAAGGCAGACGATCCTAATATGATTCTACCCTCTCTCAAGGCATAGACACGTGATCTAGTCAAGTTATCCCCTACTTTCGTGGCTGACACCTTGAACTAAACCCATAAGACCTGTGATTCATCTGTTTTACCCTCAACCGCTGCTACCCTAGTTTCGTGGCCTAACCTCGGTTGTTCTAAACCTGATCTTCTAGGACTAGAATTCTCCTTTCGGTCCTTCTCCTAATCCCTAACACATGCATCTACATGGCCATCGCAAACACAAGTCAATTAAGCACTCAGATAGAGAATAGATAAACAAAAATGGGAATATGCATTCAAAGATAAATCAAAAGTGGTTCCGGGATAGCCATGGGCTAATCCCTTCTCCTAGAACAAATAAACTACTCGCTCATGCGTCCGTAAACAAACATAAACGAAATAGAAGGTCTAAGGAACATGAAAACCAAACGAAACCGAAGTGTGGGGTTGATCTGCAATGCTCCTTGCAAATCTCCTTCGCAAGGACCTCATTCTTCTCCCTACTCTCTCCCCTTGATCAAGAACTGAAAACTGAGTGAATGCGCTCGACCTCTCCCTCCTCTCTTCTTCTTTCCTTCCTCTTTTCTTTCCTCTTCTCCCTTATTTCCTTTTCGGCCATTCAGTTCTTCCTTTTGTTGCAGTAGCCACCGATTGTTGTCTTTTCATGAGTTTCCATTATTGAATAAGTTGGGGGACGTTTCCATTACCTTCTCCAGCAAAATATCACTTATTCATCTTCTCTGAAGTCTTTTTCCTTATTGTATAAGTCCCCAATAAACTTCCATTTGTTTTAAGGCAAATTACTTTATTTGGATATACAGGTGACGGACGCGACCCGCGCAGGCTGCGTAAGTGACCCACTCCGGTGCGTCGCGGATGATCGTGCAAGAACGCGATGGAAAAAGAGGCAGCCCGCTCGGGCTAGAGAGAGCCCCCGGTCGAGCAGAGGTGAGCCCCAGTCGGGCTGAGGTGATGCCCGCTCGGGCTGAGGCCCCGGGCGTGGCAAATCTTGCCCGACTCGTGCTCAATTTGCTGGACAAAATAACCGTAATAAATGCCCGCTCGGGCTAGAGAGTTACCCGCGTGGGTTGTGAGTTTTCTTCACCGATTCTCGTCCCGTTTGTTCCGTGATGATCCTCGATGTTGGAACTTTGTCTCGTGCACGTCCTTTAGCTCCGAAATGAACCGAATACGCATAAAAACCTGTAAGAACATGAAAACACGAAAACAAGTAAAAAAAATACAGAATCATATGTAAAGCATCACATCTATATCATAAACATCTCTAAAATTATGCAAGAAATACGTATGAAAACGAGATGATCATGTGGTAACCAATCACCCTATTTCAATGGCGTGGCAACTAAATACCCTATTCAAAACTTTTGCTCTTTAGAATTTATCTCTACTGAACTCAAAGCTTTTCTTAGTAAGATTGACAGGAATATCGAGCCATAAACCTATAGAGAAGCCGAAAGGAAGCCAGAATGCGAGGAAGCCATGGCCGAGGAGCTAGCAGCCTTAGTAAAGAATAAAACATGGGACCTTGTTCCTTTCCCTAAAGAAAATGAACCCATAGGAGCAAATGGGTATACAAAATCAAAATAAGAGTAATGGTGAGGTAAAACGTTACAAGACTCGTTTTGTAGTGCAAGGGTATAATTAGAAGTATGGAGAAGATTATACTGAGACTTTTGCCCCTGTTGCTAAACTTCATTATGTTCGCATTATCTTTTCTGTTGCTATCAGCCTTAATTAGAGTTTGTGGCAGATGGACGGCTAAAACACTTTCTTTCACGGAAAATAAAAGAAGATATCTGTATGAAACCTCTCCCGGGACTCCAAACAGAAAAAGGAATTATAAGCAAGCTAAAGGGAGCTCTCTATGGACTTAAACAGTCCCCACGAGCTTGGTACACTAGGCTCTATGATGTTGTTCGAAAGTATGGTTTTAAGAGTTGTGAGGCTGATCATTCCATGTCCATCATTCGAAAAAAATCCGGTATCATCGATCTCTTAGTTTATGTTGATGATATCATAAAAACATGTGATTATAATAAAGGAATATACAGTGTTAAACGTTTTCTAAAAGAAACTTTTGATATCAGGGATCTAGGAGAACTTAATTACTTTCTTGGAATTGAATTAACTAGATCTGATGATAATTTATTTCTTTCTCAACAAAAATATGCTTTAGATCTTTTGAATGAAATAGGTAAATTGATATGAGATATCAATTTAACACATGGCTACATGTTAGAGAATAATGTACTGGATCGATCCGCCATGATATTGCTATATGGATTGTTATATGAATATATAGCAATTCTCATAATGATTATGATATATGTAATTCTATGACTTGAGATCACTAGAGATCTTAACATAAGTAATTGCATGCTTTCACACTATCAAACGTTTTTCGTAAATGGGTGGACAAACAAGATAGTGATTGGGTATGTTTTTTTTATCCAGATAAGGATTTTATCCCTCCTATACAACAGGACTGATGTCACGAGTTCATAGATTGAACTAGATGAGTATGATACGTTCCATGACTCATGTTCAATCTAGACATCAAGGTCAAAGGGATTAATGTACATAAATCACGAGATTGGTAATGTCGAGTCATAAACATTCTCATTGTATATCTCATTCATAAACATATAGATGTTTTGAGTCTTTCACCTTACAATCAAGCGTTCTTTAGTAAAATAAATAAAGAAATCAAGCCAATGACATACAAAGAAGTGCAAGGAAACTATGAATGCCGATAAGTCGTCCCGAAGCCATCCCTAAGAGGATATGTGGACGTCCCGGATTAGGGACTACGACCCAGAGACGTATGTAAATTGCGGACGACACTCGATCCCCGTCCCTAATCCGGGATGCCCTCGGTGTCCGTTTCCAATCCGTTCGCAATTACGGACCGCTTATGGACTGCTTGTCCGTCCGCAAATTTAGGGACGGGGTAGGGACCACTATTTTTCCCATCCCTATTCCGTCTACATTCAGTTCGTAAATCTAGGGACGGACTAGTCAGTCCGCAAAATCCATTTGCAATCTTCAAATTTCTAGTAGCTCATGCATGTTACTATTAAACTTGTGCCTTGTAGGGGTGGCTTATTCGGATTTCGGTTCGGTTTTCGGTTCGGTTACTGCGGGTACGGTTTATTCGGGTTTGATAAAACTATAACCAAAGTACACCCAAATGTATATCGGTTTGGTTCGGTTCGGTTTTATAACGGTTCGGTTCGGTTGTAACAAAAAAAAGTTACAACCAAAGTAATAACCAAACTTTCTTTAATTCGGTTATTACGGTTATTTTTCACATATTTGTACTTGTATTTTCCTTATTTTTCTCCCTTTCTACTTGTATAAATATGTACTTTTGTTTGTAAAGAATGCATAAGAGAATAATTATTCTTATTCTCTCTAATTCTCTCGATCTTACGCTCGCTCTTAATCATTATAATCTTTGTTCTGCTGATTCATCTTTGTTTGAGTGTCGCTTTACCGAAATCCTACTTTTGTCTCGAGATTCGCTCGGCTCGAACAGTCATATTGCTTGATCAAGATAGAGAAATCTTCTTGTTAACTTACATAATAGCCGGTATCGTTCGTCTCGAGGAACCATTTCCTCGGTCGAGCGTGGCACCCAATAACCACAAAAACCAAAATTTCTAAGTGAATTTTTGTCTCAAACTCACTGAAATTTTTATCTATGACGGACAAATGTTCTGATACCATTGTAGGGTTGTAGTTTGGACAATATAAATGTTTTATTACTATCAATATTCTAAATTTAGATATAGTCAATATTTGTGATCTCCATTTTAATTATTGATGTTTTCAATATACCTAAATTTTTTAATGAAGTGAAGTAATATATAGGATGTAGTACCGGTGATGTAGAGTATCCATGAATAATCCACGTTTGGATTGGCTTCACCATCTCTCATTAGCTTCTCATTCTGAAACATTATGTAACTTTTTGCTGTAAATTGTCGCTAATTAGATATATATATATATATATTAACTTTGGATACTATTATACAATTAAATACAATTTAATTAATTGCCTAATGACGTTATAAGTATTGTTAAATAGTGTTATATAGTTTCAAGGGAAATAAAAAAAGAAATGAAGAGGAAACTGATGTTATAGATTAAATATTTAAAGATTATTTATAACCGAAAATATATTCATATTTTAATAACTAAACTATTTTTTGTACTCGCATTGTAATATCATCCCTGATCCAATATTTTTCAATTAAAAAAATACTATAACTGTCAATTATTTCTCTATTCAATCCTCCATCCTATAATGGCTTAATAGTCTTCCAAAGAAAAAATTCTGTAAAGAGACGACAACAAAGCATGATATATGCATGTCTTGAAAATTTAACGGGAATTGAATTTTCGCATGAACTTGCCGTGGACACATAGAGGACCACCATAGTCAAGACCTTACATTGACTTGGTCGAAAGATATTATAAATTTCCATGTGCATAAACGTTGACTCTATGCCAACCATATTCAAAAGTTTATGTCCAACGGTAAACTAACAGGAATTTACCGGCTAAATTAGTCTCCCAAAAGAACATAAATATGAATTAAGCATCATTCAACTTCAACAACGCAAAGCCAACATGTATCATCTTCAACGGGGATCTAAATAAGTGATGGATGCGTAATCAATGGAACCAGGGATTGATCTTCCCGTTGACTCCAAGCCCTCAACTTCTGCATCTCGATCTTGTCCATTTTGCAAGAAAAATCCAGGTTGATGGGGCACAGGCAATGTGATTGTGTTACTAGTGAGCATCAATATGATTGTCGACATTGTTGGACGATCTGCAGGATCTTTTTGAACACAAAGTAGTGCAATATGGATGCATCTGGTTACTTCGTTGCTATGATAGTTCTCTCCAATGGATGGATCAACCAGTTCTAAGGGTGACCCGCTTCTCCAAAGTCTCCAAACCTAGCATAGTAATCGAACAGTTAATATTTTTATAGCCATGATCGGAAGTTATAAGAGATTAAAATGTTGAGAATTTGTTATGTTCTTACATGTGTGACCAAATTTCCTGGAGTATCATCAGTTTCATAGAAGCTGCTATTCATCTTACCGCTTATAATCTCCAGAACTAGGACTCCAAAGCTGTAGATATCAGATTTCAGAGAGAATTGGCCATGAATCACATACTCGGGAGACATGTAACCGCTGAAAGATGAAACAGTTTTTTCAGTTAATTAGCAACAAAAGGTTTTTTTTAAAGTTCAGGTCATATAGGCAAAGGCTAAAACTACTCACTAGGTTCCAACTACTCGGCTAGTATCAGCTCGACTTTGGTCCACTCCCAAGATCCTCGCCATGCCAAAATCTGCGATTTTTGGGTTCATATCAGCGTCAAGGAGAATGTTACTTGCTTTGAGGTCCCGATGTATGATTGTCAGTCGTGAATCTTGATGAAGGTAAAGAATTCCTCGAGTTATCCCTGTGATGATGTTGTATCGTCTTGTCCAGTCAAGCTCGCGCTGCTTTGTAATGTCTACACATACATTGAGAAAAATTTTATTAATTTTGATATTAACAACTGTTGGGATCCATCCTTAATTGGAGAGTTGTTTTCTAGAGATTTCTAAAGAAGTATAGAAGTCTCTAGAACGTTACGGAAAATTTTAGAGAATTGTAGAACTCTCTAGAAATGTGTAGAAAAATGTGGAACCCTCTAGAATATCCTAGAGATGTGTGTGTGGAAGCTTATGGAAGAGTGTGGAAGGATGATGAAGGTGGTGGAAGAGTGTAGAGATTCCTAGAGTGTGTGGAGCATTCTAGAGAATCAATCTCCACCATTGGATGCAAGAAATCTCCACCATCCATTTGGACATGGAGTAGTATAAATAGGAGTAGTGGCATCCATTTCCAATCATCCAAAAACTCAAGAGAGAAGCCACCTAGAGTGAGGAAACTTAAGAGAGCCTCTTTGTGAGAGAAGAGAAGAAGCTTGGGAAGAGTCAACCCTCAAGCTTGAGTGAGCCACCGAGTGTGAGACAATTTTGTAATCCTACTATTATTGTATATAGTAGAAGAATCTTCAATTTGCGAATTGTACTCTTGTGCTCCCATTTCTTGTTTCAATCCTAAGTGCCCATCTTAACTTCACGAAGCGGGAAAGTCGAGTTTTTCCCAACAGTGGTATCAGAGCATGGTTTTCTATAGTCGTAATTAAGCTCGTGTAGTTCAGGATGGAGGATCATGTCACTCATGATGGAGAAATGTTCAAGCTCACAGCCAACAACTACTCGTATTGGAAACCGATGATGGAGGACCACTTGTATTGCAAGGATTTGCATGAGCCCATCATCCACAAAGACAAGTAGAAGGCAAGAGTGAGGCTCAATGGGAGTTATTGAATCGAAAGGCTGTTGCTATGATCCGTAAGTACATTGAAAAAAGCCTCTTCGAGCATGTTTCTAATTATACAAATGCCTATGAATTATGGACAAAGCTTGAGTCCATGATTCAAAAGAAAACACCTCGTAATAAGGCTAATTTAGTTCGATGGTTGGTGAAGCTGGAGTATAAGGATGGTCATAGTATTGAACATTGTAGCAAGAGCCGAGATCTGCATCAAACTCGAGGTAGATCTAAATCACGCTCAAAGATTACGTGCTATTATTGTGGAAAGATAGGCCACAAGAAAATTGAATGTCGATCCTTCAAGAAAGATCAGAAGGCGGGTAATGTCAAAAAGGACCAAATCAGCCCAACGAAGATGCAAGAAGAGAAGACCACTACTGCTCTAGTTTCGAAAGATGATCTTCTGTATTTCGTTGGAGAAGCTAATATCTTGAACATCGCTTCCGATGATAGTTCTTGGATTGTCGATTCCGGTGCTTCCTTCCATGTTACTCCTCATGGAAGTTTCTTCTCATCTTACCAAAGTGGAGACTTCGGTACAGTGCAAATAGGAAATCAAGATAGGAGTAAAATCATTGGGATAGAAGACATCGTCTTGACAACAAACACCGGAAGCAGACTTATTTTGAAAGATGTGAGACATGTCCCAGCCATGCGTCTCAACCTTATCTCTGCCGGAAAGCTAGATGATGCTGGCTTTATGAATTACTTTGGTGGAGGAACATGGAAGCTCACCAAAGGAAGTCTAGTCATGGATCTAGGTAAGAAGGAAGGATCATTGTATGTAACACAAGCAAAACTAAATAAGGAAGAGGTAAACATCACCACTGGTGATATGGAGATATAACATAAACGTCTTGGACACATCAGTGAGAAAGGTCTTCATATACTCGCTCGAAAACATCTCCTCCATGACGTGAAAGGTAAACTACTTGATCCTTGTGCCCATTGTCTAGCTGGAAAACAACACAGAGTTGCTTTTCAAAGATCTTCCTCACCCACAAGGAGAAAGAATATTCTAGACCTCGTCCATACCGATGTATGTTCGATGTCTGAGAAATCTATAGGCGGGGCATCATATTATGTCACTTTCATTGATGACCATTCAAGGAAGGTGTGGTTATACCTTCTAAAATCAAAGGATCAAGTACTTGATGCATTCAAGGAATTCCATGCTCTAGTGGAGCGTGAGACTGGAAAGAAGATCAAGAGTGTACGATCAAATAATGGAGGAGAGTATAGAGGTCCCTTTGAAGCCTATTGCAAGAAATATGGCATTAGGCTAGAGAAGACGCCACCCAAGACACCACAATTGAATGGAATAGCTGAGAGAATGAATTGAACAATTGAAGAAAGAATTTGTTGCATGCTCTCTCATGCTAAATTACCCAAATCATTTTGGGGAGAAGCCATAATGACCGTGGTTGACATTGTAAACCTTACACCATCAGTCCCTCTTGATGGGGCCATTCCAGAGGAAGTTTGGACGGGTAAGAAGGCTTCATACGATCATCTTAAGGTGTTTGGGTGTAGGGCATTTGTTCATATCCCCAAGGATGAGCGAGCAAAGCTTGATGCAAAGACGAAGGAATGCATCTACCTTCGTTCTCCTAAGGATGAGTTTGGGTATCGGCTCTGGGATCCAATCAACAAGAAGGTTATCCGAAGTAGAGATGTCGTCTTCTTCGAAGACCAAACAATTGAAGACATTCAAAAATCGGAGAGGCCAAGATTGAAAAGTAGTAAGAACATGGAATCTACTCTAGTCCAACAAGAGGAAAATAACACACAAGAAAGCGGGGATGTTGAAGATCATGAACCTTTGTTGGAGCAAAGCAACCGAGAAACACATGATAGATCAGTTCAAGAAGAGCCTCAATCTAACCCTCCAATCACACAAGAGCCGAGACGATCATCGAGGGATAGAAGACCATCCACTCGATACAACACAGAGGAGTATGTTATGCTCACTGATGAGGGGGAACCTCAAACCTATAGAGAAGCTATGAGTGATTGTCATAAAGAAAAGTGGAGAATAGCCATGCAAGAAGAAATGCAATCCTTGCATGAGAATAACACATATGAACTTGTGGAGCTACCAAAAGGGAGAAAAGCGTTGAAGAATAAGTGGGTGTACCGAATCAAGACTGAAGATAGTAGCTCAAAGCCTCGCTACAAAGCTCGATTGGTCGTCAAAGGATTCGGTCAAGAAAAAGGTATCGACTTTGAAGAGATATTCTCTCCCGTGGTAAAGATGACATCCATCCGAGTTGTTCTTGGTCTAGCAGCCGTGCAAGATTTGGAGATAGAACAGCTCGATGTCAAGACAACATTTCTTCATGGCGACCTAGATGAGGAGATCTACATGGAGCAGCCTGAGGGATTTAAAGTGCCAGGCAAAGAAAATTTAGTATGCCGCCTCACGAAGAGTCTATATGGACTTAAGCAAGCACCGAGGCAATGGTATAAGAAGTTTGAATCATTTATGGTGGAAAATGATTTCAAAAGGGCAGATAGCGATCATTGCGTCTTCATAAAGAGGTACGAAAAAGGAGACTTTCTCATACTCCTACTATATGTTGATGACATGTTGATTGTGGGACAAGATCGCACAAAGATAGCCGCTTTAAAGAAAGATCTAAGCAAGAGCTTCGCCATGAAAGATTTGGGACCGGCTAAACAAATCCTTGGGATGAGAATCACACGTGATAGATCAAAGCGGCTGCTATGGCTATCCCAAGAGAGGTACATTGAGAAAGTGTTGGAAAGGTTCAACATGCAAACATCAAAGCCGGTTAACACCCCACATGCTGGACATTTCAAGTTGAGTTTGAAGCAAAGTCCAACAAGTGAAAAAGACATGAAGGAAATGAAGAAGATACCATACTCATCTGCAGTAGGCAGCCTCATGTATGCAATGATATGCACAAGACCAGATATCGCCTATGCAGTGGGTGTTGTTGATTTGGCTGGTGATATTTATTCAAGGAAATCAACATCAGGATATTTGACTACCTTTGCAGGGGGAGCTATTTCATGGCAGTCAAAGCTACAAAAGTGCGTTGCAACGGAGGCAGAGTATATCGCAACTACTGAAGCTTGCAAGGAGATGTTGTGGATAAAGAACCTTTTGCTTGAGTTGGGAATAGATCAAGAAAGGTATGTCTTGAAGTGTGACAATCAAAGTGCAATTTACCTAGCGAAGAACTCAACATTTCATTCCCGCACAAAGCACATTGATATAAGGTATCATTGGATCCGAGAAGTTTTCGAAGAAAAGAGAATACATCTTGAGAAAGTTCATACAGATGAGAACTGGTGTGATATGATGACCAAGGTGATACCAACAAAGAAGTTTGAAGATTGTTGTCAAGCTTCCGGTTTATTACTACCTCCCAATTAAGGCTGGAGGGGGAGATTTGTTGGGATCCATCCTTAATTGGAGAGTTGTTTTCTAGAGATTTCTAAAGAAGTATAGAAGTCTCTAGAACGTTACGGAAAATTTTAGAGAATTGTAGAACTCTCTAGAAATGTGTAGAAAAATGTGGAACCCTCTAGAATATCCTAGAGATGTGTGGAAGCTTATGGAAAAGTGTGGAAGGATGATGAAGGTGGTGGAAGAGTGTAGAGATTCCTAGAGTGTGTGGAGCATTCTAGAGAATCATTCTCCACCATTGGATGCAAGAAATCTCCACCATCCATTTGGAGATGGAGTAGTATAAATAGGAGTAGTGGCATCCATTTCCAATCATCCAAAAACTCAAGAGAGAAGCCACCTAGAGTGAGGAAACTTAAGAGAGCCTCTTTGTGAGAGAAGAGAAGAAGCTTGGGAAGAGTCAACCCTCAAGTTTGAGTGAACCACCGAGTGTGAGACAATTTTGTAATCCTACTATTATTGCATATTGTAGAAGAATCTTCAATTTGCGAATTGTACTCTTGTGCTCCCATTTCTTGTTTCAATCCTAAGTGCCCATCTTAACTTCACGAAGCGGGAAAGTCGAGTTTTTCCCAACAACAACTCAAGTATTTATATCAGCTAGACATAGAACCCTTCAAACATATATATATATATTGAGTTGTGTTCAACTCACCAAACAAGAAATAATCAAGGCTTTTGTTGGGTACAAGCTCGTAGACGAGTATCTTTTCTTCTCTTTCCAGGCAAAACCCGAGAAGCCTAACAAGATTTCTGTGTTGAAGTTTGGCTACAAGTATAACCTCGTTCTTGAACTCACGTGCACCTTGTCCTGATGTTTGGGCCAGCCTCTTCACCGCGACTTTTATTCCGTTTGGAAGCATACCCTGCAAATCATTCAGTATCATCACGCTCTATGAATATGTTTGTGTAGACATGTCCGATAAATGGTTTGGGACTAAATTAAACCAAAAGCTATTTAAAGAATTTAGAGTTGTCCAAAACCAAATATATAAATCTATAAATTTGAAACATATGGGTTTGAAGGATTGTCTGAATTACACTCTGCCAGTATACCTTATAAACTTCTCCAAATCCACCTCGACCTATCATGTTACCCTCTGAAAAGTTATCTGTTGCAGCTTCCATTGTCTTGAAATCGAATTGTAGCGAGTCTGTAGTTGTGATATCATCACCAACTGCACAACTTAAATGCATTATTATACTAGAAATTCCTAAACTATGAAAGAAGAAGCTAGTTAACTAAGGGTAAATTTGAACAACTCACTTTGACGATCAATTTCTCTGAAAGATTTTCGCTTGCAGCAAACAAAAGATCCGAGAGCAACCAATACCAAGGCAATAACGACAGTGGGAACAGTGACTGCAATGGTTCTGTTTGAGATTGTACCACTCTCTGTGCTCACACGAATCACCATCCATAAATACACGCAAAAAATGTAAGAAAAATTCGTGTAATATTTGTATATTCCACTGGTTCTTTTCAAAATTGTACTTCTGCTGTTAAAGAGCTTACTTTTCTTGGTCTTGTCGGTGTTTGTTTTATGGCCTGATGAAGGTGGCGGCGAAGGTGCCAATGTAACATTATGGAAAGCTCCACCAAATGGAAACAAATCCCACCGGAATAAGCAACTTGGTCGTATAACGGCTCCGCCTTGGTTCTTACGGCAACATGATTCATAGTCACCAACACATCTTCGTAGACATTCCTTGCAATCCAAGGAAGATATATCCGGAGTACACTGCATCAAAACGTATATATTCTGGAAAGCTGTATAGGCTGATACTTTGGTCGCATAGAACTTGCTATTAGACAATGATGAATTTTCATCATCTCCTGAAGAAGCTGCATCATCTGTCACAATATTCATTAGATCCTCCCAAACTCTGTAGAACTCCGTCAGATTCGTTTTGAGTTCTCCAGTGTTGAAGAACTCCATTGAAGGGTCCGAGTCTAGCGATCCAAAGAAGAAACGGTTAGAGTAACGTACAAGGCAAACAATCGTATCATCGCTGTGCCATGAAAACCCTTCTGTCTGGTTCGAGCACTCCTGCAATAATTTGTCAGATTCGCGTTCAATACAGCTAGAACACAACTCAGGTTGAGGGATCGGATTGCACATCCCCATTGCATAAACTCTGTTGGAATCTTGACCAAAGGAAGAGTTATAGAAACCATTTCGAGCGGTGACATTAGAAGCAAGAGATGAGAGGATGAGACGGCGGTTGTTGTCGTAAGTACCGTTAGGTCTGAAAAAGCCACTGGTGTCGGAGCATAGTTGTGCAGAGCCAACACCAAAGCTTACGAGTACAAACCAAAGGATTGGTAAGTAAATCCGTCTCTGGTTCATCATGGAGTTCATTTGGATGCTTGTACAACAAGTTAAAGCTTCAAAGCAAGAAAGATGAGTGTATATGCATGTATAAATGTACGCACGCACTTATTTATGTATGTATGTAAATATGTTTATCTCTTATTTGGTTAACAGCAATTGGATTATTATTGCAAGTGCAAATTGCTGTGGACTTAGTTGGGGTTAACGGCGAGGATAATAATGATGATCCATGACTCATTAAATACATGATCTAACTAAATATTTGACATTTCCATAAACAGTGTTATTGGGGTCAAAGTCTTATCATACCCAATTGGGTGCAATAATGTTGAATTTTAAAATATCAATTTAATGATACAACCTTACACATATAATAATAATAATAATAATAATAATAATAATAATAATAATAATAATAATAATAATAATAATAATAATAATAATAATAATAATAATAATAATAATAATAATAATAATAATAATAATAATAATAATAATAATAATAATAATAATAATAATAATAATAATAATAATAATAATAATAATAATAATAATAATAATAATAAACAGAAAATGGTTACACCCAGGATCGTTGACAATTATAGGTTGGACCCACGTATTACTTTAATTCGTTAAGAAAAAATTAATCGGCCAATATATATTCATTTTTCATTTGTTTTATCCATGAATACTTGTCAACCTTGAACCGATATTATTTTCGTATTCATTTATAATCTTTAAAAGTATCCAACTAAACTAGGAGAATCAATATATATTATTATATTATCGAATTCTTAGACATCAATATATAGAATTACGAAGCTAATAGTTTATCCTACTACAAGCTAAGTGTTCTTAGTTTTTTAATCCATTTTATCTAGTGAATCAATATACAAAAATATATCTATTTGATCGTATACTATAATAAAATTAAGATTTAACGACTAAATAGGACGGATTAGGGACAACCAAGAAACGTCTGCAAACAAGCGTCGCAAAATGATATGTGTCTCTAATCCGTCCGCAAATAAGGACGAAAATTTCAGGTCGTAAACCGTCTGTAATTGCAGTCCACCAAGCCGTTCGCAAATCGACGGAAAAAGTTGAAGAATTTTTTTAAAAAGAATTTACGGACGGACGGCCCGTCTGCATTTACGGACGCTCCTGTCCGTCCCCAAATTTGCGGACGACCCTTTCGTCCGTCCGAAAATTTGGGGACGGGCGAGGCGTCCGCAAATGCAGACGGAGCCGCCTGTCCGTGATTTAAAAAAAATTGAAATTTAATTTAATTTAATTAAATTTCAAATGTTGTTATACATAACAGTAATTAATTAGAAATCATATGTGAGAACAGTTGAAATTCAGAATCTTCGGTATCGGAACTCAGGACGGTCGTCAGAACTCAGGATGGACGGTGGAATTC
>CM071866.1:39489591-39541019 GCA_036759665.1 Gynandropsis gynandra
ATATATATATATATATATATATATATATATATATATATATATATATATATATATATATATATATATATATATATATATATATATATATATATATATATATATATATATATATATATATATATATATATATATATATATATATATATATATATCGGATTTTCCAACGGCTATGTGTTAGAAATTGTAACAGATAGCCGTTGGAAAAGACGTCATCGCAACGGAGTGATTAAATTGACGTGACGTTTCGAATTCCCAACGGCCATCCGTTACAATTTCTAACGGATGGCCGTTGGAAATGCGTATTCCCGATGCGACGGATGGCTAAATGGCGGCTCGTCTGCCCTTCCAACGGTCGTCCGTCGTAATTTGCAACGGACGGCCGTTGGAAACCTGAAAAACGGTTGGGAAAAGCTGCAAAATCTGCAGTCATCATTACTTTTTCCAACGGACATCCGTTGGAATGCTAACGGATGACCGTTGGCGGATACATCCATCTGAATTGAACTGGCCCACCGAGTATTGCCTCATCTGGTAAATGTATTGGTAAATGCTCCATGACATCGAAGAATGAAGGCGGAAAAACCTTTTCCAATGCACATAATACTTCAGAGATATTGTTTTCATTACTTCCAAGTCATCACTTTTTAAATTCCTCGAACATATATCTCTGAAAAATATGATGATTCCGCATAGCACATCGTGAACATTACGTGGTAAGAGCTCAGCAAATGCGATTGGAATGAGCCGCTGCATGAAAACGTGACAATCGTGACTTTTCAACCCGATCAGCCTCGAACCGACAATATCCACACACCGAGAAATGTTCGATGCATATCCATGGAGAAACTTAACGTCCTCTTTAAAACACTTTAATAATGCTGTTTTGGCACCACTAGACAATCTGAATACCGAGATAGTTGACCTTCCATCCCGTAATTCCAACTCTAGTCGTCGGCATATTGACTTTAAATCTTTCCTTGATTGTATATTATCTTTCGTTTTACCCGTCACATTCAAAACAGTATTTATAATGTTATCGAAAAAGTTCTTCTTGATATGCATAACATCTAAATTATGACGTAATATCAATGATTTCCAGTATGGTAGTTCCCAAAAGATACTACGTTTATACCAGTTATGCCATTCACCTTGACCATTTGGTTTACAATGCCCACGATCTCCACCGCATTCTACTGATTCTTGTAAATCCTCCATTGTATTCAATCTTTTGTAAAGGATTTGTGTTCCGGTTTGCATGCATGGGGCCTCTTTTTTTTGAACCACGTTCTTCCGAAAATATTTTTTATCTCTCCGAAAAGCATGACCATGGGAAGAAATCTTCTATGACAATCAAACCAACATGGTTTCTTACCATGTACTAGTCAAAATGAATGCATTCAAAACAATATTTATGATGTTATCGAAAAAGTTCTTCTCGATATGCATAACATCTAAGTTATGACGTAATATCAATGATTTCCAGT
The DNA here is from genome assembly GCA_036759665.1 of Gynandropsis gynandra. Classification (NCBI taxonomy): domain Eukaryota; kingdom Viridiplantae; phylum Streptophyta; class Magnoliopsida; order Brassicales; family Cleomaceae; genus Gynandropsis; species Gynandropsis gynandra. Next base: position 39,491,076 of record CM071866.1, read on the forward strand.
ATGGTAGTTCCCAAAAGATACTACGTTTATACCAGTTATGCCATTCAACTTGACCTTTTGGTTTACGATGTCCACGATCTCCACCGCATTCTACTGATTCTTGTAAATCCTCCATTATGTTCAATCTTTTTGTGTTCAATCTTTCGTAAAGGATTTGTGTTCCGGTTTGCATGCACGGTGCCTCTTTTTTTTGAACCACGTTCTTCCGAAAATGTTTTTTATCTCTCCTGAAAGCATGACCACGAGGAAGAAATCTTCTATGACAATCAAACCAACATGGTTTCTTACCATGTACTAGTCGAAATGAATCTGTATCCTCCATACAATAAGGACATGCTAATCTTCCGTGCGTGCTCCATCCTGATAACATTCCATACGCAGGAAAATCGCTAATTGTCCACAACAAGACCGCTTTCAATCTGAAATTTTGCTTAGTACTGATGTCATAAGCAAGGATTCTTTCGTTCCACAACTGTCGTAATTCATGAATTAAGGGCTGCAAAAATACATCGAAAATTTTCTTCGGATGTTCTGGTCCTGGAACAAACAACGTCAGAAACATTACCTCTCTTTTCAAACACATCTCGGGAGGTAAATTATAAGGAGACAAAATCACCGGCCAGAGGGAATATTGACTTCCCGATTGTCCATAGGGATTAAATCCATCCGTGCACAGGCAAAGATAAACATTTCTCGTTTCACGCGCAAACTCGGGAAATATTTCATTGAAATCTTTCCAAGCCTGACCATCCGATGGATGTTGCATTACACCTTCGGTCGTGGAGTGTTCGGCGTGCCATCTCATTGCTGCAGCGGTTTTTTTTTTCATATAACCTTCTCAACCTGTTTGCTACAGGCATATAAAACATTTTCTTGTATGGTACGTATTTCCGGCGATCCGTTAACAATTGCAAAGGATGCCCGTTAGAACGCTTTTCCCGGTTTCTAACGATCTTTAAAGGATAACATTTTACTTTCGAACATAAATGGCCACGAACAATATCCTTTCCCGTTGTAAATGCTTGCAAATTCATTATAATTCGTTATGTTTTCATATTACAATAGTTTAAGTTTTGGTAATTATGATATTGATGATGTAAGTGGAACTGATTTCATATCGAACTCAATCAGTACACAAAAACCGAAATATAGACTAGAATTTCATTTATATCTCTTTCCAATTACATAATTAACATAGGATAACAATAATAATTTACATAAAAAACTAACTTTAACATAGAATCCTATCTGACAACTACCTCCGTCACCAAAACCAGTATCTTTATCTCCATAATCGAATCCAAAACAACCTTAATAAACTTCCTCACCACCGGTAAGAAAATTTATCAAAATTGTTTTAGATTCAACCATGAAGACAAAAGATACTTGATATTGGTGGTTTCTTTGATTCATATCCGTTGATATTGATATTGTTGATATTGTTTTAGATTCAACCATATATATAGTTAAATTTTCAACGGATATCCGTTGGCATGTGTAACGGATGCCCGTTGCAAGATCTCACGAATTTATTTCGACGGCTGAACCTCAAAATTAACAATATCAACGTCCATCCGTTACAAATGGTAACGGATTACCGTTACATTTGTCAACGGATGACCGTCAGAATATTTTCCCCGGATTCTAACGGTCTTCCAACGGATACGGCCAACGGATATTATTCTTCCAACGGATATGGCCAACGGATATTATCCGTTACAATCCGTCGCAAATTGTCAACTGATTTGTAACGGACTTGGTAACGACATTACTCCGTTAAAATCCGTTACAAAATCCAACGGATTGCAACGGATATGCTCCCGTTGAAAGCATTAACATATCCGTTGCAATCCGTTGCTATTTTCTTCCAACGGACGGATCCGTTGCCCCGTCCGTTGGAACTAGCGTGTTTTTTTTGTAGTGTACATGGATTGTTAAATGAGTATCATAGCAATTCTCATAATGATTATGGTATATGTAGTTCTATGACTTGAGATCGTCAGAGATCTTAACATAAGTAATTGCATGCTTTGGCACTATCAAACGTCACTTGTAAATGGGTGGACAAACAAGATAGTGATTGAGTATGCAATTTATAGTATGTTGTTTGATCGAGATAAGCATTTTTCCCTCCTATATAATATGACTGATGTCACGAGCTCACAGATTGAACTAGATGAGTATGATACGTTCCATGACTCAGGTTCAATCTAGACATCAAGGACAAAAGGATTAATGTACATAAATCACGAGATTGGTAATGTCGAGTCATAAATATTCTCATCGTATATCCCATTCATAAACATATAGACGTTTTGAGTCTTTCACATTGAAATCAAGCGTTCTTTAGTAAAATAGATAAGGAATCGAGCGAAGGACATACAAAGAATTTCGGACGGCACTCGGTCCCCGTCCCTAATCCGAGACGCCCTCGGTGTCCATTTCCAATCTGTCCGCAATTGTGGACCGTTTAGGGACTGCTTGTTCGTCCTCAAATTTAGGGATGGATTATGGGTCGATTTTTTTCCCGTCCCTATTCCATCCGTAAATTTAGGGACAGACTGGTCAGTCCGCAAAAATCCATTTGCAACCTTCAAATTTCTAGTAGTGGTAATTCAAGAGTTTAGATTTATTTTAAAATATAAAAAAATAATCATTTATGTATTTGTAATGTATAACATTAGTTATGATATGAATCATAAAATCTATATTTGACATGTTCTTAAAGCTTTGTTTGTCTCGAGTTGAATATTTTGATATCAGGTTTCGGGTTGCAATGTCTACGCTCCATGATTGATCATGAATGAGAGGAGAAGTGTTATGTTATGTTGTCTCACATCAACTAAAACGTGAATAATAGACTCTTATATATGGTATTGAGTAACTCTAAACTAAACTAGTTTTTGGAATTAGACAGACCCAAACATATAATTGACAATATTAACCGATCAGGACAAGGCGATATAACAAGTTTTGTTAAATTTTCTATTGACTAATGAAACAAAATATAGGTTTCTCATAAATGAGGTACACACATTTTCACAACATTGATATCAATTTTAAACAAATGCAAACGAAAAACAAAGCGAAAATATGTTTAAAACTGAGATAGAGGAAATAAACGACGTGACTTGCAAGAAAATCAATATTTTTGGTTCACTATACAAATCGGTTTGGGTTGTATAAACCAATAAATTTTGAGCATCATTCAAATCAGACACGAAGATAACTTGATGTTCAACGAGCAACTAAATAAGTAATGGATGCATCATCAATGGAACCAGGGATTGATCTTTCCATTGTTTGACCCGACTCCTCATCTTCCGCATCTCGATCTTGTCTACTTTGCAAGAAAAATCCTGGTTGACGAGGCATTGGCAAAGAAATTGTGTTATTAAGGAGCATCAATACGATTTTCGACATTGTTGGGCGGTCTTCAGGATCTTCCTGAACACATAGTAGTGCGATATGGATGCATCTAATGACTAAATCGCTCTGATAATTCTCTGTCATGGCTGGATCTACAAGTTCTGAGGGTGACCCATTTCTCCAAAGCCTCCAAACCTACCATAGTTACCGATTAGTTAATTTTTTAGCCATTATCAAAGTTGTAATAAGACATCAATATGTTGAAACAATGACTTATGCTTACATGCGTGACCAAATTATTTGGGGTATCCTCTCTTTCATAGAAACTACTATTCACCTTCCCACTTATGATTTCGAGAACCATGACTCCGAAACTGTAAACATCAGATTTTTGGGAGAATCGGCCATGCATCGCATACTCGGGAGACATATAACCACTGAAAAATGAAGTAATATTTTGAATAAAATTAGTAACAAAAGGTTTACCAAAAGTTAAGGTCATACAAACAAAGACGATATTACTCACTAGGTTCCAACTATTCGGCTTGTATTAGCTCGACTTTGGTCAACTCTCAAGATCCTTGCCATGCCAAAATCTGAAATTTTTGGATTCATATCAGCATCCATGAGAATGTTACTTGCTTTGAGATCTCGGTGTATGATTGTAAGTCGTGAATCTTGATGAAGGTAGAGAAGCCCTTGAGCAATCCTTCCAATGATGTTATATCGTCTTGTCCAGTCAAGTTCGCCCTGCTTTGTAGGATCTACAAATACATTGATAAAAAGTTAACAACCAAAGTTTTGGGAACAACTAGAGAAGTATAACATTTACGACCCTTCAAAGATATGTATTGAGTTTTAACTAACCAAATAGGAAATAATCGAGACTTTTGTTGGGTATAAATTCGTAGACGAGTATCCTTTCTTGTCCTTCCACACAATATCCAAGAAGTCTAACAAGATTTCTATGTTGAAGTTTTGCTATAAGAACAACCTCGTTCTTAAACTCTCGTATGCCTTGACTTGAAGTTTTTGACAGTCTTTTCACAGCAATTTGGGTTCCATTTGGAAGAATACCCTATAAATCAACTAATAATCTTACGATCAACTCTAAATAGACGTAAACCAATTAAATTGTCAAGAAAGTATATTAAAGATTTTATAATAAGTTTTGAATTTATCTAGGATTAAAAAAAATAAATGAATTAATTTTTTTTCACATTTTCCATACTTCACAATAATATTTTAATTAATATTTTATAAATATAAAGATTATGAACTAATTTTAAAATATTGTAAACGAACTTTGAAAATTATTTCAAAATTGATTTACAAATATAAATATCATAAATGAACTAATTTAAAAAATAATTTTAAAATTTATATATTATTGTAAAAATAACATGTTAATTTATCATCATATGTTGAACATGTTTATTAATGATTGAATAAAAAATAATTTTTATATCTTTATATTAATTTAAAACAATAATTATTAAAATATTTGTTTCTAAATTATACCTTGTAAACGTCACCAAATCCACCTCGACCGATCAAGTTGCTCTCCGAAAATTTATCTGTTGCATCTTCAATTGTCTTGAAATTGAATTTGGGTGAATGTCTAGTCGTGATTACATCATCGTCTGCACAAGAATAAAATAATAAGTGTCGTATCATTTCGGAAATCGCAACGGAAAGTAAGGAAATGATGGTTAAACAAGAACAACTCACGGTGATGATCAATTTGTTGGAAAAATTTTCTCCTATAGCAAACAAATCCTAGACCAAGCAACACCAAGAGGATAACGAGAGTTGGAGCAACAATAGCTGCGATGGTTCCCTTTGAGATTGTTGTGCTCTTTGCACCTGCGCAAAGGATGATCGATTTCATCTATTATTCAGAATCATCCTTAAGTTCTTGATTCAATCACGGATCTGCAGTCGAAGGGCATACCTTTCTCGGTAGTGTTGGCTTGATCAGTCGATGAAGGTGTTAGAGAAGGCGGTGCCGCCTGTGGTACAGAAGGCGGTGGCGAAGCCCGTCTTAAAGAAGGCCGTGGCGCATATGTGATATTATCAAAAGCTCCACCGAAGGCTGACCCATCCCACCGGAAAAAGCAACTAGGCCTTACAACGGCGCCGCCTTGGTTCACACGGCAGCACGATTCATAGTTGGAAACACATTTCTGCAGACATTCCATGCAATCCATGGAAGATATATCCGGTGTGCACTCCATTAACGCGTATATAGGATTTCTAAAAGCTGTGGAGGATACTATATCGGCCGCGTAATACTTGCGATTAGACAATGATGCATCATCATTGCTCGATGAAGCTGCCTTGTCTATTAGACGAGCCATTACAATATCCCAAATTCTATAAAACGCGGTAAGATTCGTTTTCATTTCTTCAGTACTGAAAAACACAAAATAAGGGTCTGAGTCCATTGATCCGAAGAACGATCGGTTGGAGTAACGCACAAGACAAATGGTCTTATTATCACTTTGCCATGAAAACCCTTCTGTCTGGTTCGAGCACCTCTGCAATAACTTGGCAGATTCGGCTTCGATACAGGTGGAACAGAGCTCAGGTTCAGGACCTGGGTTGCACATCCCCATTGCGTAAACTCTGCCTGAATCTTGACCAAAGGAAGCGTTGTAGAAACCGTTTTGAGCAGTGACATTGGAAGAAAGAGATGTGAGGATGAGACGACGGTTGGTGTCGTAAGTATTGTTTGGTCTGAAAGAACCTGTACTGTCCAAGCATATCTGTGCATGAACACTGACAGCACTTAGGAAGACAAAACAGAGAAATGATACTGAGTTCTTCTGGTTCATCTTCAAGGTTGAGCGGATACTTGTGTTACAAGTTCCAATTTGAAACCAAGAAGATGGATGAATAATTTCTCTTCGAATGCAAATTTCAAAGGACTTTGTGGTGCGACGATGTTTTGATGATTAATGTCTCTCCAATATATATATATATATATATATATGGAGTCTTAGCCATTATAGTCAAATGAGTACGATAATGCTATTATATATATATATATATATATCTGTAAATATTTTGGCAAAAAATCGATAATTATTGGTCGAGCCTCTATTTTTAATGAAAATAAGTAATGGCGCACCCAGACAAAAAAGGCGTTGACGATTCAGTTTGATAATGCAAATTGTGGGAATGAAACTGCCCAAAATAAGTTATAATCGGAATTCATTTGTTTTTATCCATTTGAGCATCTGGTATTCGTCGTTTCCAAAATATCTTATAAAAATGTTATATATATATAGCGAGAATATAAAAAAAATTGTTTCATCGAATTATTATTTTTATTTATATATCAATCTCCAAATACATTTGTTTCGTCTTACAATACATTCGAGAATACCGTAGTTAACTCTCGCTTAGTTAGACCGTGAATATAAAATCTACGTTTAACAAATGTACGCTCTAACGGTGCTAGCAATCTCTACCACACACTCAAACAACTATCCAATGATCTTTTTTTATCCCTAAGAGTATATCTCACAATCTACTCAATATTTGATAACTCTTTCAAGTTTCCATCATCTTCCTTTTATAGAGGTCGTTTTTAATTTCATTTGCCGAAAAACTAGGAACATCTTATTTGAAATTTCAGCCCACCAAGTTGTTTAATGAGAAAGTCAAATCCAATAAACTCTCAGCAACATTGGATAAAGTGTACTCCCCAAAACTCTAAAGAACCTTTGATGAAGTCTATTTTCAAGACTCTCAACAACCTGAAACAAACACACAACAACCTTCCTAAGTAAATGATATTTCAAACATTAAAAATCTCCCCTTTGAATTTCTGATCATTCAAACACAGACTTGTGCATAAAAGATTAAAAACATTAGTCAAACACAATCATAGTCAAGCACAATTATCACAGGTTGTTATGTCATTCATTTCGTCATACTTTGATTAACATATATCCAACGCTAGAACCTCTATTTTGTTCCCATGTTTGTGTGATCAGATATTCAAAATCATTAAACATTAGTCACATATATAAAATGAACCAATTTAAATATTGATCATTGATTTTTCTTGCACATGGTTCTACAACTTGATGTTCTTTCATATCTTTCCCTCATTTTTTATTTCTTTTGTCCCTAAAAATGTTCAACATTCCGTTCTTTTTAAACCACATTTAATAAAATTAAGGGCAAATACATAAGAGAAACAAGAATTAGTTTTAGAGTTATCTTTTTTGTTTAAGTGTACTTAACCTATCACCTGATTCACTCATCAATCTTTAGTACATTTATGAGAGCAAACTTTTTTTAATAATTATGTTTCTCTTCTTTTTCTATTCTTTTTCTCTGTTCTATGCGTATAGGACGTTGTTTAGACAAACTTTTCTTCACGTAACACATTCCTAGCCTATTTTTTTTTAGCTATACTCTTGTGTTTCATTTGAATCATATATAGCGGAGTATTTAAGCATAACCTAGCTTTGTATCTTAGGATGTTACAGAACTGAATTTGAATGTCTCTCAACTTAGACACGAGCAATATACTCATAATAACATCTTCTAAGAAATATAATCTTTTTATGAACCATCGAGTCACTAGAGAAGTAAGAGAACCAAACCCATTTTTTTTTACGTCAAACATTGAATCTCAAAGAAATGATAAGTTTGCTAGCATATGTCTATTTCAGTAAAGCTTAAGCGATCTTGATAAATCAAGTACAAATAAAAAGATCATTAGCTCCAAAAATCATTATCACTTTCTTATATATATAGTCCTAATTTTATCTCAAGTTAGTTCAAACAGTCAAGACTAATAAACATAATTGCTCAAGGTTCATAAATTCTAAGTGATTATTACAAACACACATACTGATCCAAACCGAGGGATTTTTGTGAAGATGTCATCTAGTTAACGATCGATATCTGTATATTCAATTTTCGTTTGTTTTCTTTCAATCTTTCAAAAAAAAAAACAATTTATTCAAACTTGTTTACCTACCTGAAATGGTTTGCACACATCAAGATTATCAAGACTTAGTTTAAAATACCTCAAATCAAATTTGAATCTAAAAATTTTACCAAGATTTGATCATCTTTCATCACCTTCAAACCCCTTTATTTAGCTCTCCACACATAGAAATTATTTGATGATCGCATACCCAAAAGAATACATGCTTTGTCAGATTCATGATACAATATTCATTTTGTATAAATTGTACTTTGTAATCATTATCACACAATTGATTAATGCTAATCAAATTAGAAATCAAGTCCTTCACATAATGAACGTTGTTTAACATGGGTTATCCAACAATTTGTAGATCTCCTCGTCTAGTGATTTTCCCTTTGTTCCCATCACCAAATATAACACTTCAAATATTCACTCTTTCATTAAAATTTAATATAAGTTTTTTATTCCCTGTCATGTATCTAGAACATCCACTATCAAAGTACCATGTGTGAGATTTATCAATTTGAGTAGAAATGTAAGCAACTTTGCATTGAAGATCCCTTTTTCTTATCCAAATATTTTTCAATTTGAGCTTAGATTACTTACTTGGACCATCTCTCAATTTTTTAAAATGCTTGTATTGCTTATGTCCCCAGATTCTGCAGTAATAACATCTGACACTATTTATTTCGGTGAAGATCAACTTTAATTCGAGGCGTTTTTCTAAATCATGTACGCTTGAAGACGAGTAACGTTTATTTCCATTCGATGCAAACTTCATTTGCGATTTTTTCTTGGTTTTAATGTACCCAATTCCATGATGATTGAAATCTTTCTTTCCTATAGCTAACAAATGATCAAGAGTTTTTGTTGTATTGGTGAGCATCTTCAATTGTTTGTCTGTTTACTCAAGTTGTCTCTTAGTCATTACAACTTCTTCTTCTTCTTTTTGAATTAAAGTCTAATGGGTTTCTCGAAGTTGTTTTACTAACTTCTCATTGGATTTGACCAACTCTATGTTAAGCTTGCTCATGTTTAGTCATTCGTTGTAAATGGTTTCCATATTTACATCATCATTATCTCTATCACATTCTTCTTTCATCTTGTCTTCGTCTTGATCAATTAATCCAATGAATGCCACAAAATTTGCAGTTTCTTCTTCATTGCTTTCATGAGATTCTGAACTTGAATCTACACATTTTTTTTCTAGTATGTCCAAATCCTTTACAATTGTAACAATGGATTTTACATAAATTCTTCAACACACTTTCTGATTTTAGAACGCTTGGACACTTATATTTGATATGCCCAAATCCCTACCGCATACTCAAGAAACTCTCCAAGGATCTTTTTCTGCCCCTAAGAGTATATCTCACAATATACTCAATACTTGATAACTTTTCAAGCTTCCACTATCTTCCTTTTATAGAGGTGTTATTAACTGCACTTGCCAAAAAACCAAGAACACCTTATCCAAAATTTCAGCCTAGCAAGTTCTTCATGACCAAGTCAAAACCAATAAACTCTCAATAACATTTGATTAAGTTCACTCCCCAAGACTCTCAACAACCTTTGATTAAGTTCATTCCCCAAGACCCACGACAACCTGAAACAAACACACAACAATCTTTCTAATTAAATTATTTTTTAGACTTAACATGTTATCTTAATTATTTCCATAATCATGTTATCTTAATTATTTCCATAATTTTGCTTTTATTGACACGAGGAACAATTAGGTTCCTGTTGACATTACAAATATATATCACCTAATTAGAACACCTTTATTACAATGTGCTATTTTATTCACATGAGATTATGCTATTTAAAATATCAGGTAGAAAGCGATGAGAACCATCACAACAAGAAAAATTAAATTTCCAGACAGCAAAATCCATCCCTAATTCGTCTGGAAAATGGTTTCCAGACGTTTTTCGGACGGATTTTATCGGTCCGTAATGAACGTCGCTAATTAATTTCCGTTCGGAATTCGTTCGAAATTTCGGACGGATTTAGTAGTCCCTAAACCGTCCTGAAAAATTTAAGAAAATTTAAGAAAATTAAAAAAATTAAAAAATTAAAAAAATTAAAAAATTAAAAAAATTAAAAAAATAAAAAAATTTAAAAAAATTCCGGTTCTTCTTCTGTCTTTATCGTCGTCGTTGTCTCCACCTCCGTCGCCGTCGCCGCCGCCATCGCCACCTCACCTCCACCGTCGCCTCCACTAGCGCCATCGTCTCAACCTCCGCCGCCGTCGTCTCACATGCCTTCTTCTCTATTCCTCTTTCTCTTTCTTCATTCTCTTTTTCTTTCTCTTCTTATTCCTTGCGAATGAATTTATAAGATTGGATTTCCGGACGGATTCAAATATTCCGTCCCTAATTCCAAACGGATTAAATAATCCGTCCCTAATCCGTCCCTAATTCCAAACGGATTAAATAATCCGTCTCTAATCCGTCCCTAATTCCAAACGGATTAAATAATTCGTCCCTAATCCGTCCCTAATTCCAAACGGATTAAAAAATCTGTCCTTAATCCGTCCCTAATTCCGTACGGATTAGGGACGGTTTTTTAATTTTTTGTTTTTAAATTTTTTAATTTTATTTAAAAAAAATTCCGGACGGTTAGATGTCCGTCCGGAAATTTTTCGAAAAAATAAAAAAATTATTTTTTCATAGAATAATATTTTTAAATAAAAATTTAATTATAATAATAAAAAAATAAATATTTTTTTAAAATATTTCCAGACGGACACCACACCGTCCGGAATTTTTTTACAAATTTAAAAAAATAAAAAAATAAAATTTTATATATTTTTACATAAAAAATTAATTTTTTTGAAATTAAATATTATTTTTCAAAAATTTCCGGACGGATATATTTTTCCGTCCGGAATTTTTTTCAAAAAAAAAATTAAAAATAAAAAAATAAAAATAAAAATAAAAAATATTTAAGTGGAATTCTTGTTTCAATCATTGTATCCTATAATATAAAAATTATACAAGGATTAAAATATTTTGAACAATGTGTTAATTGTAACTTAGAAAAATCCGTCCGGAAATAGGGACTGAAAGAATTTCGTTTGTAAATTACGGACGGATTAAAATCCGTCCGAAATTTAAGGACGGACCAAAATTTCCGTCCGTAATTTAGGGATGGATCAAAATCCGTCCGAAAATTCCGTCCCTAAATTTAAAATTTCTTGTAGTGCATAAAATATATTATACATTATATAATAGTTTAATTCAGTATATATAAATATATTTACTGGCCATTAATCGTCACAAACACCACATTAAATGTCCGTAACCTTTTAGATGACATTATGTGCAAAGAACACTTGACCGAGGACGAGAACACTCCACCTGAACGTCTTGACTGTAACCCTACAACTCGTTCGAACGATTGTTGTGTTCGGCCAAGGCATCTCCACTACACCCATCACTCACCAAGGAAATGGACCATCGATCCGAACGTTTCCCTGTTCCATGTTTGATTGAAAGAATGTTCTAACTCGACTAAGTGTTCCTGTTGTGATCTATAGATTGCTAGGGTTGACCTAATATTCATAAAGCCATAAATGGGATTCAACTAAACGTTTTTTTTTAATTTTTAACTTTTTTAACGTGTAAAAAATTTGTGTTTTGTTAAAATAGGTTTAGTTATTTTTTAATTAATAGATGCAATTTGTATGAGTTTAACTCAATTTTTAATTGAAAAAGTGTTTTTTTGCTATTTTTTTAGAATTAACTAAAAAATTTGGATTTGGAATTTAATGTGTTCTTGTGACTTACTAACACTAAACCACAAATATTATAACGTCATTTTATTGATCTTGAAAATCTTTAATTGGATTGAAAAATAATTGGAGCATTCAATATCATCGAATAAATTTAAAAAATTAATTATTGGATTGTAAAACAATTTCAATTTTTTTCGTTTTATCTTTCGGTTTACGGAAATATCTAGATTATTTCAGAAACAATACATGATATCATGATACTGAACTTAAAAACATTTTAGCATAAAACATAGTACTAATTATAATTGTGTTGATATTAAATACTGGCCTACATAAACTCCTAAAGCAAAAATAAATATGAAGATATTACGTGTCTTGTTGTCAAATTATAAATAAGTAATATATGCTGTAATGTATATAGCTGCAATGTACTATATTTAATTTTTATTTTAACTTTTAAATACTAGAATACAAGATGATGAAAGTTATATAGAAGATTTGAGAATACGTATATCATTATTGTTTAAAATATGATAAGAATGTGAGATACTATATTACAAAACATTAGGTAACACGTGCAAGTGTGTACACAAGCCTTAAGCAGCATCTTATGGTCAATGCAGAAACGTGTGGTTACGTTTTGACCAATATTTTTATTCTTTTGTAAGCCAAGAAGCATTAGATTTTTTACTATAAAAATAACATTATAACTATCAATGCTAATTCAACTTTAGTTTATAGTTAGACAAAAGTTAATTAATTTTACGAACATAAATCCTATGTTCAACAAAATAATATTGCTATAGAAACAACCTCTTTTTTAAACTCTCGTACGCCTTGACTTGAAGTTTTTGACAACCTCTTCGCACCAACTTGGATTCCATTCGGAAGCGTAACTTATGACTCAACTAATATTATCAGATTAACTCTCTAGATAATGTCATGACAAACTCTCAAGAGACGTAAACAACTAATTTCGTCATCAAGTATGCTTTGTAGATTTCACCAAATCTTCCTTGACTAATCCTGTTCCTCTCCAAAACTTTATATGTAGCATCTTCAATTGTTTAGAAGTATATGTGAATTTATATATATATATATATTTATGTGTATATGTATGTATATATAGGTATGTATGTTAGGTTGCACACGAGATAGAGGAAACGTTTTTTAACAACTCGAATACAGATATAGTCTTATTAAAGAAGATATCGTGCGGGGTTTCACCAAAACACGAAGAACGATTCTTAGAGTTACATATTTTGGCGAATACGGACCCGTGTAGGATTTGAGCTCCGAACCTACGAAGTCTTTAGAGTTTCCACACCGACATCTGCCGTTGCTTTAAGTTTTTGATGCGAATCCGATCACGAACGGGAATCGGTTCTTTCTCCGTTCTTAGTCTCTGTTTTGGGGACTAAGATTTTATTTCATGGAATTATGACTCGTCGTTAGAAAACTATTTTTTGTTTCCCTTTTATAATACTAGGTATTTACAAAATAACCCTCGACTATTTAATATTAGTTTTGGCACCATACTTTCAATCTTCAATTGCCTTAATGTAATACATCTAATAGTCTAAGTATATGTATCTTCATACACATACTTATCCATACATCCGATGTACCCTGAGAGATATAATCAAGTACGATAATATTCGTTGGTGCTAGCAAACAAATATAATCGCATTACACACTGATTGTCTTACAATCATAAGCAAAGATCGAAACACTCATGAGTGTATGACCTCATAGTTTCATCACCCAACCGGTAGCTAATTAGTTTTCACTTATTAGCTAATCGAGGGTTGCGTCTAGCAACACTCCTCAAAGATCAGATAGCGTAAAGTAACATCCTTACTCACAACGAACCATGGTGAAGATGATGTTAGTATTTCCTTCTGTCTTTACAACTCTCGATAAATGCTAGGCATGATTTTTACAGTCAAGCCTTAAGGGTTATCAACTATGTTTCATGCGAACGATAACCGATTGGTTAATAAACTCAAGAAACTCATTTTTTTCATTCATTCATGTAACCCTGGCCAAGGATTTGTTACATTCGTTACAATAGCTGACAACATAGAGCTCGAACTTATATCAAGAGTTGAAGGATCCAATCTTGACAGTCACTAGTAGATAAAATACCAGTTACTATGTTGATCTCAAGTCTAAGGAAAGATCTAACATTCCGATACTCTAAAGAAATTTTATTGATAGATTATTGGTAATTTAACCATTAAAAATTTTTCCTTTAGGCTAGTTCAGTGATCACATCTCAATGTGCATCACTCACATATGTGATTTAGTAAAAGATATCTACTAATTTCTATCACCATAGTAACCATCACATACATGTTCTTTCTAGATCACTAAAGTCCGGTTAGTGGTCCAACAAACTTCACTCTCTTTATTATGATCTCTATCATAATATCGAATTTCTGACTTAATCATGAACTCTATCATAACATCAAATTCCTAAACTTAATCATGGACTCTATCATACACCTATGACAATAATCAAATGATAAAAAAATATAATTCCATATAAAATAAAATGATGTCTAAAAATAATACATAACTCGCTACTAATCTCTATAACAATGTCTAACATGTGTCACAACTAGTTCCAACTCGTCATATCCCTCAATGTGATCTATAGCTTATGCTTGTCAAACTCATAGTGCCTTCGTGAACAGATCTACTACATTTTCCTTTTCATCTAATTTCTAGATTTGAACATCCCCACACTCAATGATTTCTCGAATAAGATAATACTTTTGCAGAACATGCTTTGATTCCTGATGAGACCTTACTTCCTTCGACTAGGCTATATCCCCGTGTTATCACACATAAAGGAACTAGTACCACACCAAGTTCATCTATAAATGTTTTCATCCAAACCGATTCGTTATCCGCCTCACATGTAGCTATGTATTCTGCTTCAATGACAAATCAGCTACCTTAGTATGCTTGGAACTTTTCTAACTTACTTTTCCTCAATTCAAGCAAAACACATAGTCCAAAATGGATCAACTATCACCCTTTTCTGTTTAGAAACTCATATCAGTAAACCCTTCTAACTCCAAGCTAGAACTTCCATATATGAGGATTTGGTCCTTAGTCCTTCTCAAGTACTTAAGAATGGTCTTGACCAACTTTCACTATCTCTCACTAGGATCTGTCTGATGTCTACTCTATAAACTTAGAGGGTAGGCTACGTTAGACCTAGTACATATCATTGAGTACATGATGACTCTCACTGTACTAGCATAAAGGATCTCAATCGTGCGTTCTCTCTCTTCTCGAGTCTTAGGACAATTCTCCCTAGAAAAGTAATTCTAGTGCCTATCAGAAGATAGCCTAGATAGTCTGTCTTGGAATTTTCCAAGTTGTATCGTCTTAAGATACTGTCAATGTATTGGGACTTGGACAATCTAAGCAACCTCTTTTATCTATCTCTATAGATCTTTATTCCTAGAATATATGTTTCGTCTCCTAGACCCTTCTAAGCTATTTTTACGTCTATTTTCCATATATCATAGTCATAGATGGGCAGCTATTGCAAGAAAAATCCGAAAATATTTGAGCATTGCCACAGGGGAGAACGTTTCTTCATAGTCAGTCCCTTCACGTTGACTATAATCCTTGGCCACTGGATGGGCTTTATAGGTCTCTACATGCCCATCCTTTCAAATCTTCATACAAAAAATTGGGATAGAAATATCAAAAGAATCAATCAAGGTCCGTACTTCATTGATCTTCATAGATTCCATCTTAGATTCCATGGGTTTCCACCATTTCTCAGATTCTAGACCTTGTATAGCTTCTTGGAAAGTCAATAGATCATCATCTCTATGATCGATCACGTCCCCTTGCACCATCAAATTCAATCTTTCAGGCGCAATCAAGAACGGGTAGACCTTCTCAAAGAGGCTTGTGCAATAGGTCCTACCTACACCGGAATGTCTTGTTGAAATTTTTCTTGAACATGTTCTAGAACTTGCTTTTGAACATGTGTTCTCACTTCAACATTTGAAGATGGAGCCCTTAGGTTCAACAGTAGATTACCCAATCAAGGTTGCTTACGTGACATCTGATGTCCTTGAGATTGCGCTGGTTCATTCGGTTCTTGAATTTTATCAAGAACTATTTATCGACCATGAATTTCTTCTTCAAGAAATTCCCTTTATGGAAAGGTTACAGTTTTGACCACAAACACTTTGTACTCAGAAGGGTGGTAAAAATAATATCCCATAGTTTCCTTTGAATAACCGATGAATCTACACTTATTAAACCTAACATCTAGCTTGTGTGATTGTAGTCTCTTACGAACGGAGGACAACCCCAAACCCTTATGTGTTTCAGGTTGAGTTTTCGTCCTTTCCATACCTCATATGATGTTTTAAAGACGAATTTAGTGGGAAATTTGTTCATAAGAGAGGCTGCCACTACTAAAGCATAACCCCATAAATTTATTATAAGATCTGTGAACCCCATCATGGATCGGACCATATCTAATAATGTCATATTTATTCTTGCGGATACACCATTATGTTAACATATCCTGGTGAAAGTCCACTGTGAAAAAATCCCATTTTTGTCTCAAATAATCTCCAGCCCGACCAGACCTCAACACCTTGATATTCTTTCAGGTTTGTTTTTTCGCTTCACTGCGGAATCGCTTGAACATTTAAAAATATTAAAAATTATGTTTCATAAGATACAAAAATCCATATCTCGATACATCGTCGGTGAAAGTGATGAAATACGAATATCCACCCTTAGCTTGAAGTTTCATAGAATCACATACATTAGTATGTACGAGTTCTAGATGTTTTATAGCTCTCTCTCCTGTTCCAATATTGATATGATTCAAACTCATAATGGCGCAGAATGTCATCTTTATGCAACATGTTGGTTCTCTTCTCACCGATATGAGCAAGTCTAAAATTCCAAAGGAAATTCTGGTTTAGACGATCATCTAGCTTCCTCTTTTGACCAGAAACGTGTAAGTTAATAGATTGAACATTCACATGAGGTAAGATATGTATACCTTGTTAAAGACGTTTCCCAAAAAAAATAAAAGTAGGTTGATTACAAATTCTATCACCATTAATTCGTAATCTAAATATGCAGCTCTACATCACATAGGTACCTTGTTGTCAAGTCGTTCCTATTGATATAGTTGAGTTCATCATTCATCTTATGGTCGAATAACAATTAAGTTCATGTCCCCCGATTGGTCCAAACGTATAAAAGAACTAAGTGTTTCCTCCCACTAAACATCTCATATTATAGATACACTAATCTAATTCTTAAACTACATGCCTTCAGGTTGTTAGGCTGTTCCATGTAAATAAGAACAGATTCATACGTCCAATTAGAAGGAAAAGCTAAATGATAAATAATTTATCATTAGAACTCAATTATTTGTGATTAAACAGAAGCATCATTCAGTTCGATGGTCAAATCATATGGTCGTCTAATAAAATTGTCATGCTATCGAACTTCATAGCCATATTTTATGAAGCCCGCCGACATCTCTATCGACTTGATTGATACGTCTCATGACTAGATCAAACGATCACCTTTTGGGATGATCCATCATAATGTTTGAGCTTCAACTCGATCGAGCTAGACTATCGCTCGATCGAATCAAACTCTCGGGCTTGAACCCTACAAGTTTTGATGGATTTTGATTCGTTTTTCATCAAAAATTGATCCCAAATCCTAAATATAGATCACCACGCTCTGATAAAACTTTAAGGTTGCTAACGGGATAGCAGAAGCGTTTTTTAATAACCCGTATATAGATTTGTCATGTTTTAGGAAGGGATCGTGCAAGATTTCACCAAGACATGATGAACAATTCTTTGAGTTACCTATTTTAGCGAATAGTGATGAGTGTAGGATTTGAGCTCTAAACATATAAAGACTTTAGAGTATCCACACGAGATTTGCATTTTCTTTTAACTTCTGATGCAAATTTAATCACGAACGGAAATTAGTCCCTTCCTCGTTCTTAGTCTCTATTTTGGGAACTAGGATTTTGTTTCGGGGAATTACAAATTGTTGTCAAAAAGATGTTCTTCTGTTTTCCTTTTATAATACTAATTTTTTAGATATTTACAAAATAATCCCACGACTATTTAATTTTACAGTTGGCACGAGACTTTCAATATATGCATGTATTATTTTTGTGTTTGTGAATATGTGTCTATATATATATATATATATATTCTCTTAATGTGTATATATATGTATATATGTATATATGTATATACATGTGTATAACTTTGTATATATGTGTATATGCCTATGAAAACATGAATATATACGTATTTTTATGTATGTTTGTGTATAACAAAAATAAAGGAAATTTCAAACGCAAATACGCGTTGGACAGTGTTTTCAATCTAGAACCAAAGCTAATGTAACACACATGCTATACATGGTTTGTATTAAACTAGTGTTACATATTGCAACGCTATTCCTACATCATTGTAACAATGAGAGACGTCACTTATGTATTGTCATGGCATTGAAACTGCTAAAGTTTTTTTAACGCAATTGTAATACAAGTGTATCGTCAATATTATGCTATGGATTGTGCTGAATACGATGGTAAAATCGGTTGAACGCAAGGATAACGTGTGTGTTTGTAAAAAAAACGATGTTACATTTTGTTATGCGATTGTAATGCCATTGTTACGCATGCTTGTAACACAAATTGTGTTGCTATGGCTTGAGGCTATGTAACGTGAACGTGTAAGGTGACGCAGTTCACAAGTGTCAGTGTAGTCAACACAACTGTGTTGGTAAGTTACGCAAAGTAATGCTTGGAAAACACCATTTCATTGACAATTATGGATATATAAATATATTTCATTGGAGATTATCAAATCACTCATTAAAAACTATAGAATAATCTAAAATCTCTCACGCACTCATAAAAAATATTTTCAAGCGGTTGAAATATGTGGTTACTCTAAATGTTGATATATGAGAGGTTTGACTCAAACACAATTTTTTTCTTTCAATTTCGAAAGTTAATTAGAAAGTAATATGTCATTTTCTATAAATCTAGTTGGAAACGCAAAGAACGGTAAGTTATGTTCTTCTTGTTTAAGGTGTAAAAATGAAAAATTGTTTAGTGCAAACTTTGTGTAAAAACACATATACAAGAAAGGTTTTATGGACAACTCTGAAACTTATACGAATGTTATTAAACAATCAAATGATGTTTATACTAATTATAAAAAAATTACAAATGAAAATAGGTTTGATGTAGTACTCACCATGATGGATATATGGAAATGATTGAGGATATTTTTCTAGGTCATTAGATTATGCATGATGGAAAATTAATGAGGAAGTGTAAAAAGATGAAATTAATAATTTTTACAAGCTACTTGGTGCAACGAAACAACCTTTGTATGAAGCTTGCTAGAATCGTTCAAAGTTTTCATTTGCAACTTAATTTATGGAAGTAAAGAAAAGTTGAAACATCATGCAATATTAAATGAATTAAATATGTCAGACATTGCATGATGTTTTTTCTAAAGGTTACACCGTATATAAGCATATGATATGTCAAAGCTCATTGAATGTGACATCAAAAGATAGTTGTGTGTGTAAACAACTACATGATCTTTGGAAAACAATATAAAAATTTTCGATTGTAAAAAATATTTAAACCTAAAAAGAAAAATTAAAAGAAACTAATTTTATACAAAAGAAGGTCTTATATGCCAATTGTTGACATATTAAAGAGATCATACAAATCAAACATATGGTACCAGAACATCATTTCATAGATGGAGAAATGCAACATCCATCTATACAGGAAAACATGAAAGCATTTCTTAAGGTTTATCCTTGATTTTCTTCTTCAAAATTATTTACCTAGTGTTATACACATATGGTTTGCTTCGTATGATGCGTTTGGTAAACAATATTCGTTGTGGTCCATAATTGTGTCACCATATAATTTACCACTATAAAGAAATATTTTTTTAAGTATTTTTAGCCTAATATCAATCATCCAAAAAAGGTTTTGATATATTTTTATAACCGTTTTTTTGATGAGTTAAATTATATGTCAAAAAATGGTGTTAAATCATATGATGTTTCAAAGAGAAAACATTTCTACATGAAAGTCGTGTTAAGGTTGAGTATAATCGATTTTTCCGCTTACAGGATATTGTGTGGTTGGAGCACACATAAATATTTTTGTGTACATACTCTATGGATGATATAGATTCATTCACTCTAAAATACTATAGAAAAACGTTTTGATTATCATCGTGACTTTCTTTTGTTAGACTATCATGTTGACATAATAAAAGACATTTTAAAAAATAAATATGATGTATAAACATGCACCATACATATTAATTGGAGATGATAAACTATTTGAATGATAGATTAGATTGTCGGATTACAAATGATTATTGATTGTAGTGGAAATGAACATGATAAATGCAGATGATTTGAAGATTACCACAGTTGATTAAAACGGAGTATTTTGTATGATCTCTCTCATTGGTGGCACCAAATCCTTAATCATAATCTTCATATTTTTTGCATATATATAAAAGTTCCTTTGAAAACATTGTCTAAACTAGAATATCACTAAAAAGTTGAAAGACAATACAAAATCAAGGTTGGCTATTAGAGATATATGCGTACGAGAAGAGATTGAAATTAGTAGACATGGTAAACCACCTAATCCTATTTTTAGACTTTGTGTTGCAAAGCAAAATGTAGTACTGAAATGGTTGGAAGAATATGTTAATTTATTGGATGATTAAGCATTAAACATAGCTCATTGTGTGGATCACAATGATGGAAATTTGCGATGATTACAAAGTCATGATTGTTATGTTTTCATGCAATTATTTCTTATAATAGCTATTACAGAACTTCTCTCAAATACCATTAATGAGTCGTTGTATGGTGTTAGATCACTTTTTCAGAGATATTTTCTCGTGAACACTAAAAGTAAATGATACAATTTTTTAAAGATAAAATTATACGTATTTTATATACCTTGGAAATGGTTTTTCCTCAATTTTGTTCTGATGATAAACATTTGACGATATATGTGAAGATGAATTGGGTGTGGTCCTATACAAATTTGATGTATGTATGCTTTTCCATATAAAAAAAAGTGAAAAAATAAAACTAGACCCTAGAGATCAATTGTGAAGCAATACATCAATGAAGAGATGAAATATTTCATAAAATTCTATTTCGATCTTCGCATTGCGACAAATTCCAAACATACATCACAAAGCAAAAATGAAATCCTCTTTTGGAAAATGGTAAAAAATTTCCAAAACTGTTACGCCATGTCAACACCAGTTTGTGTTACCAATTGTAACGCCGACTTGCATTAAGACGAGCTACGTTGTTCAGACACTGACTTGCATAGATATTTTCGATGCCAGTGCAATACCAATAGTGTGAAAAAGGGTAAGCTAATTGAAACTCCATTTGTGTTGGAAATTTTTAAACTTTTAGAATAATATATTTAATGTATCTACGACTTGCATCGTGTGGAATGAGTGGAATTATCATATCGATGCTCATTTACATTTCATTAGGGAACATTTGAAGTAGCGTATAGTTTTATAAAAACTCTACCAAGAAAGTAATTATTTCCTCTACGATCAGCTCTAATGCCCCAACGAAATGTTTGCAGAACATAACGAACGATAAAGACTTGGCTACAAAGATAATGGTGGAGGTCTAAGTCGTGGAAAGAATGAAAAGAAAGGAGAGATGAGAAAAAAAATGTGTGGATGAGGCCATGGTCAAGGAAAAGGTCGTCATTCATTTCGTCTAAATGTGGAAAGTTAGAATTACGACAAGTGTGGAAACTCGAGCTGGTACACACCATCGAATTGGTACACACCATTCGAACTAGTACACACCACTCGTAGTTTAGTGTAGGTTTATCGGTTGCTTGGTGTAGATTGAACTGCAAAACTCATAGCCAGCGGACCTTCCTGTTGTGTTTGAAAATAACATACTACCTCTCATCTTAAACAATAATGGCGTATGCAAAGTCCAAATCAGGTAGAGGTTTCATGACAAAAATATTCGTCCGAATATACCCAAACGTAGAGGTGTCAAGGCCCATGAGAAATTGATAAAATTTCTCTTCTTAGCGATCTCGAGCAAATTCAATAGTAAGCACTCCACAATTACATGATTTCGAAGGCTTGTAGTTGTCCAATTCTTGCCAAGGGAGTTTGAAAACACATAGATAGGTTAGTTTTACATGTAAACGTATAGATCATTTATGCGTAATTTGCATAGTACGAGTTAAAAAATTGACATGAATTAGTCCTCTATCTAGTCTTTTTGTTGCTTTTCAGGTTTTAAGGCTCTAAGGCCTAATCGAGCTTAATGATATTGATTCCTGGAGTCAACTGCGTATACTTGGAGCTACAACACACTCGGAATGGATTAAGGCCAAAGAACTGCATAGAATACCTGGGCATTGGGCGAAAAGAGCAAAAACACAAATTTTACACAGATCGCTCGTGCTCGTAGAAGACTCTGCTTGAGTTGTATCCATCAAGAGTTTTAGCACGACACGGGGTGCCTTTTACCCCATGCGTACCGCGTGTAGGCTATGAGCCCGAGAGGGTTCTCTACACTAGCCCATGCGGGTTACATTCACAGAAGATTATGTCCGCTGCGGGGTGCAATCCAACACACTTGGTGTTCAGTGTGCCAGGTCAAAGAAAGAAAGAGAGGGAGGTAGGAGAAAAAGAGATTTTCGTCCTTTGTGGATCACTCGAATACCTGAAGAAGGGAATGGTCAGCCAGTCCCACAGACAGAAAGAAACTGAGAGATAGGAGATTCGGGCGAGCACGGGTTGCCTCAAAGATGAAGAGCTCGAGCGGGTCCTCCACCAGAGCCTGCATGGGTCGTGTGCGTAATAGAATCCTTAGAAGCGTTCAAACAAAGGAAAATATTGGAAAATAATGCCCTAATTAATTTTGGACGTCATAGAAACCTAGAGGGACGAAAAACACATAGAGGAGGCTCAGGATAAGGTGGAAAACGATGGAGATAACATCAGAACATTGGTGATGAGAAACGGAAGTTTGAGGCATCGTATTCCTTACTCTTTATCATGTCTAGTGTTGTTCTATCTTGTTTTGTATCGGAATCATTGGGTGAGAAGGTCTGTAGCTATGGTTAAGGACACCGGTTTTATAAGGGATGCTTGTCTTTATGCGTTAATGCTTAGATCTTTCAAATTTTCTTGTATTTTAGTTCTACGATCAATGCTATGAATGTTCTATGCTTGTGCTATCCGCTCAATAACTTAGGATTTCATCTTTATCTGTAAGGTTAGACAATGAATCCAGAAATATTGATTAATGATTAAGTTCGATTGATGAGAATCTGTCCAGTCGGTTAATCGATTCAAGAATTAGGATGGCATGCTTAATGTTATCGTAATTACTTGTTAATCACTGTTGGAAGGTAGGATTGCATGTTATTGTGGTTAGGGAGTTTAGGTGTCGAGAGAACCATTCTCTACTTAAGAGTATGAATTTCTCATTATATAGATAATTTGATTGATTTATGATATTTTGTTGGTTGCATCCTTGCAATTCCAATAACCCGAAGCCCGTAGTGTTCTTAGTTAGCAAGTTATTTCGTGTGTCTTCATTGTTTTCACAATCTGTTTAACATTCTCAGAATTTACCCCATAAAATCATCACTTTCAACCGTCTTGTTTAGTTATATTCTTAGCTTAGGGTGTATTAGTCCCTAGAATTCGATTATGGTACTACATCGATCCGTATTCTTGCGGTAAGTGAGTATTAGACATTTTATTTGCTTCATAATTCATGTATCAAGTTTTGGTGCCATTTCCAGGGACTAATTAATGTCTAGATTAGGAATTTTCTAGATTAAAATTTAGTCCTTTTTGGAGTCTTAGTTATTTTTCTTCACTTTCTTTTCTTTTTATCGAGTCTTGCTTACCTACATCGGATTTATACATTTTCTTTGGTTGCTCATCTATTCTTGTGCATGTACCATTGTATAAGACACTCCACACAAAACAAACTCATATACGATCCCGAGATTAAAAGAACAGAACGCAATTTACACAAAAAGAGGAGAATTAGACCTGCAGATTCTGAAAACAAAAGAGACAAAGATAGTATATCAGAAGCACACGGTCCCGAGGAGGTAGGTATTTTTAATCCTAATTTAAATGACATAAAGCAAAAAGTTACTGAGATCTACAGGAAGATGGCGGGACTACACGTAATGCGACATAACACATCTATAGGCGAGGGAATAGAGGAAGTCAATTATGTCAACAACATGCCTTACCAAAACCACTACATTAAGAGCTATCCCGACCTCTCTTATGGGAATACAAGTAACGTAGTGAACCCGTAGGATTTTCAACTGCGGATGATGATAAGAAACTAGAACCATGGTTTCCAGCAGAGGGAGAGTGGCCAGAACCAAGACTCTCAGCAATGTGCATAACCCTCGGGTGACTCCGAGGTTCTTTCTATGTTGCAATTGTTGCTGCAGGAATAAAAGAATCACAACTACACGCTTGGAGAAATCAAGGCTGCGCAAAATGATGTGAGGAAGCAAATACGCCTGAAACACATGGAAACACAAGTGGCACAGCTCGCCTAAGGGTCTAGCCGACATCCTGGATAGCTCCTTACGAAGCTGAGATAAATCCCTAGGAGCACATTAACGCCATCTATCTGAAGAGTTGCAAGACGGTGGAGCAACCATGCCTTCCACAGCCATGAGAGAAGAGCCTCTGAGCAATATAAGTGACAACCCATTTTTTAAGGCATGGAAGAGGAGGAGACCGATAAGGAAGAGGAGAAGGAGATGGCCTATGTGAAACCGGCCGGGAGGCCAACACCACTACCCTTTTTGCAGTGCCAAAGGAAATAAAATGACGATCAATTCGCCAAATTCATGGAACCCCTAAGGAAGCTACGTGTCACCATCCCATTCTACAATGCGATAATGAGGATGCTCTCTTATGCTAAATTCCTCAAGGACATTATAGTGAGGAAGAAAATCGTAGAAAATGAGGTAGTAATGGTCACTAACTCTCTCATGCAACCGTCCATGATGGCTAAGAAGATTCCTGATCTAGGTAATTTCGTCATCCCTTGCAAGATTTATGATTATGAGATTTAGCATACACTAATCGACATCGGAGCGAGTGTGAGCTTGTTACCATTGTCACTTGTTAAGAAACTCAATCGACTAGGAGATCTACAGCCCATGCGCATGATGATTATCTTAGCCGATTAGTTTGTACGAAGACCCAAAGGCATATTGATGAATGTCGCAGTACAAGTGGGAACATTATGGTTCTCACATTGACACGATGGATGAACTACCGGAAGAAGTTCAACATGAGCATCGAGATATCTACCCCATGGATATAACACTATCAGCATGCAGCGAGAGCCTATTTCAGTCACACCACAACGTCGAGAAATGCATATAACTCATGGAGGAGTCGAAAGCACATGAAACGAGTTTAAACCCGTGCGTGCCCATATTGCAACCGGCACGGGCTGTACCCGGATTGCATGATCCGGGTGGGGTGGATTATACCCTACCATAAGCAAGCCTCTCAGAGCTAAATGAGGTTTCACAAACCCTGTGCGGGGCTAGTGAAGAGCATGCACAAGCTGAGCATCTAAACGCGAGCCCACATGAGCTAGATGGAACCTGACACGAAATAATTTTCTGAGACAAATGACCGTGCAGACAGATCTTCGAGCACAAGCGAGCTAAGGAGTTTTAGGTTTTTGCATCAAGTCCTACACTCTCGATCACCCGCCTATGCACGAATCCCGACTAGAGCACTGATGTGTAATTAGAAACAATTCCGATTCTTCATTCAGCAATAGGTCCAGAATATATACAAATATTAGGGTAAGTATTAAGATAACTAATATCCTCATAATAAGGTAATTAATATCCTAAGAAAGGAAACTAAATATTTACAATATTAACACTCCCTCGCAGCCGAAATGAGGGGTGAGCACACGCTGAGGCTAGACGAAATTCCATGAATAGTGATGTTGGTAAACCCTTAGTGAAGATTTCGGCAAACTGTTGAGAAGAGGGTACATGCAGTAGACGTAGTGTCCCGAGAGCAACTTTCTCGCGGACAAAATGAATGTCGATCTCTATGTGTTTGGTACTTTTATGATGGACAGGGTTAGACGACATGTACAAGGGTGAAATGTTGCCGCAGTATACCACTATGGATCGAGACAACGAGCAAGAGAGCTCGAGTAGCAGATTCCGAAGCCATCATGTTTCAGCAACTGCGTTCACAACAGCCCGATACTCTACCTCTGCCTTTCATCGAGAAACCGTAGGCTACCGTTTTGATGATCAAGACACCAAGTAGTCACCAAGAAACACATAATACCCAGATGTCGAGCGTCGAAGGTCCATGCAACCTGCCCAGTTTGCGTCGGAATATGCCGTGAGGCTTATTGTTAAGGATGGCCAATGCTGTAGTCCATGATGAGCCATGCCTTTGATATACTAAAGTACCCGTTTCATGGCATGTAAGTGAGCCTCCCGAGGATCATGAAGGAATAGGCATAATTGTTGAACGGCGTATTGAATATCCAGCCTGGTGAAAGTGAGATATTGTAGTGCCCGTACAATACTGCGCTAGGAGCTAGGATCAGCCATAGGAGGACCGTCGGAGGCGGATAACTTTGGTTTGGTGTCTACCGGCGTTGAACAAGGATTGCAGGAAGCCATACCAGCACGGTGGAGAACTTGTTCCACGTATGATGACTGGTGAAGAAATAGCCATTTCTTGTTTCGTTGTGTTGTGACATCGAGAAAGTGGTAAAGACTCCCAAGGTCGGACATTGCAAATTATGCTTTGAAGGAATCAATGATATGTTGCAGCAATTCATGGGAAGAGGCCGTCATAATGATGTCGTCAACGTACAAGAGGGGCATGGCCTGATGGTGCTGTCGACGAAGAGCAAACAAAGATGAGTCACTGCAGCTTTGTATAAACCCAAGCTTCGAGACATAGGCGGAGAATCTATGGTTCCCAGCACGTGACGCTTGCTAGAGCCCGTATAATGAGCATCGCAGGTGGAAAACATAGTCTAGATGTACAGGATCACAGAAACCAGGAGGCTGAAACATATAGATGGTTTCTTTGAGATGTCCATAGAGGAATGCATTTCTGATGTCTAATTTGTGAATCGACCAATTTCGAGGGACGACGATGCTCAAAACCGTGCGTATAGTGGTGGGTTTAACCACCGGACTGAACGTCTCCTCGCAATCAATGTCGACTTTTTGAGATTTTCTGTTCGCGACGAGTCGAGCCTTGTACCAAGCAAGTGAGCCATCTGTATGAAACTTTTGTCTAAAAGCCACATGGAACGCATAATGTTAGCACCATTAGGTCTTGGAACCAAGTCCCAAGTACCACTTTTAATAAGAGCATCAAATTCGATTTGCATCGCATTATGCCAATGAGGATCTTCTAAGGCTTTTATGTGAGACAAGGGAACGTGTGAAATTGAGATAGTGTTTAGGTTGAGGACTTGGTGAGGTTTGGTGTTTCCAGTTTGACTTCGGGTAGTCATGGTGTGAGTTCTAGTTATGGGAGGTGGTAGGGTCGTGGGATTCATTTGTGGTGGAGGTAAGGCTTCGGCCAGTTGGGGTGGGGATTAAAGGAAGGATTTTAAAAGAGGAGAGGGCGTGTCTTCATTGTCAAGAAAGAGGTATCGGTCAATGGAAGGGTGAGGCGTGGTGGAAAAAGGAAAAATGTTCTCGTCGAATGTAACATGGTGTGATATGATAATGCGTCGAGTGTTTATATCAAGGTATTGAAATTCTTTATTATTACTTGGGTATCCAAGAAAGATACAAGGTGTCGAGCGCGAGATAATTTGTGAGGAGAAGTGGCGATAGTGTTTGGATATCATAAACATCCAAAGACACGTAGATGGGTATAAGTGACAGGTTTTTGGTGAACATCCAAAGGTATGTCATTGGCTATGCAAGAATAGGACATAATATTTGATGCCACTAATACTTGGAATGGGAGATGTCCAAACACCATAATGAATAATATCAAAAGAGGATTAAGCAAGAGTACTCGATTTATTGAACGATAATCTAGTCTGTTTCCCAAGCTGACACGCATAACAAAGAGAGTGTGTGTTGTCATTATTACAAGTGAAAAATCCCAAAGAACGCAATGAACAGAAAATAGAGTACCCGGGGTTTCCTAGCCGGTGGTGCCAAGTTGTACCCGTGGTGAGAAAGGAAAACTGGGAAGGGGAAGGCCGAGCACATGGAACCGTGGGTGATAGGGAATAGAGGGAATCCGTGTTGTCACATCGAAGCAGAGGCGTTTGTGTTGACTTGTCCTTCACAGAAAAACAATAACCATCAAATTCAACAGTACAATTATTATCACGAGTGAACTGACGTACCGAAATAAGGTTTTTAATGATGGAAGGTGAGACGAGAACATTGGTAAGTTCATAGATTCGATGGGGTGTGGATAGGGAGGTTCGGCCGATTGGGTTACGGAAATAGATGATCCATCACCTACATAAACATGTGATTTAATGCTCGAATTAAAAGTAGACTCGAGGGTACTTGGTTGAGATGTGAGATGGGTAGTGGAGCCGGTGTCCATGTACCATGCGGCATCGGTGGAATTTCCGAGATTCACAGCATTAAAAGCTTGTATGAGGTCTTGTGGAGCCGTGATAGCCGTCGGCGTTGCAGCAGCTGAATTGTCCGGACGTGAAGCAGTGTTGTTCACCATGAAGGCTTAGTGATGTTGCGTAGGAGGCCGTTGCACTAGTCCTCTATCCAGTCTTTTTGTTGATTTTCAGGTTTTAAGGTGACAAGGCCTAATCGAGCTTAATGATGTTGATTCCTAGAGTCAACTGCGTATACTTGGAGCTAGAATCTACTCGGAACAGATTTAGGCCAAAGAACGGCATGGAATACCCGAGCATCGAGTAAAAGGAACAAAACATAAAGTTAACACAGCTCGCTCGTGCTCATAGAAGGCCCCGCTCGGTTTGTACCCATCAAAAGTTTTAGCCGACTCGAGGTGCCTTTTACCCCGTGCGTGCTACGTGCAGACCATGAGCCCGAGCGAGTTCTCCACACTAGCCCATGTTGGATACATTCACAGTAGATTCTGACCACCGTGGGGTGCAATCCAACACACATGGGTTGCCTCAAAGATGAAGAGCTCGAGCCGGTCCTCCACCTGAGCCCGTGCGGGTCGTGTGCGTAACAGAATCACTAGAAGTGTTCAAACGAAGGAAAAGATTGGAAAAGAATTTACCAACTAAGTTTGGACGACATAGAACCCTAGAGGGACGAAAAACACACAGAGGAGGCTCAGGAGAAGGTGCAAAATGAATGAGATAACATCGGAACATCGGTGATGAGATAGAGAAGACTGATGCATTGTATTCCTTACTCTGTATCATATCTAGTTGTTTTTTTTATCTTGTTTTGTATCAGAATCTATGAGTGAATAGGTTTGTAGCTATGGGTTAGGGACACCGGTTTTGTAAGGGATGCTTGTGTTTATGCGTTAATGCTTAGATTTTTCAAATTTTCTTGTATTTCAGTTCTACGATCAATGTTATGAATGTTCTTTGGTTGTGCTATGCACTCAGTAACTTAGGATTTCATGTTTAATAGGAAGGTTAGATAATGAATCCAGAAATATTATTGCTGATTGAGTTCGATTGATGAGAATCTGTCTAGTCGTTTAATCGACTAAAGAATTTGGATTGTAAGCTTAATGCTACCATAATTACGTGTTAATCATTGCTAGGAGGTTTGATTGCATGTTATTGTTGTTAGAGAGTTTAGGTGTCGAGAGAACCATTCTCTACTTACGAGCATGAATTTCTCATTATATAGATAATTAGATTGCTTTATGATCTTTTGTTGGTTACATCCTTGTAATTCCGGTAACCCGAAGCCCATCGCGTTCTTAGTTAGCGAGTTATTTTCGCGTGTTTTCATTGTTTTCACAATCCGTTCAACATTATCAGATTTTACCCCTTATAATCATCACTTTCATCTGTCTTAGTTTAGTTATATTCTTAACTTAGATTGCATTAGTCCTTAGAGTTCGACCCTGGTACTACATCGATTCATATTCTTGCGGAAAGTGGGTATTAGGTATTTTATTTGTTTGAGAATTCGTATATTAGTAGAGAGGACCATACCAGGATGGTCGGCAATTGGTAGATAGAACGGAGAAATAGGCATGTTCTGACGCAAGCTAGTCACGGTAATAGTAGAAGTAGAAGCACTGATAGAGCTAGACATACTAGATTAACACGACACCCATAATAAAGTGTAGTAGAGAAAAATACTTAGTTTTCATATTCGAAAACAGAGGACAAGAGGACATCGAAAATAACAAATAAGACAAGATGATTGAACAAGACCATTATAACCTTAGGTTTGTGCTCTGATACCATGAAAAGTCTTGTAAATATTGAATAGAAAAGAACAACAACAAAAATTACCGAGTTTTTAGATGATCGAGGCATGCGTTTGCAATGTCCTAAGAAATTTTTGTCATATTCCTTTTTGAGGATTCAACGATCACAAGAGATTGATCTCTTGTCGAATTTACTTTGTGACTTTCTTAGAGTCTTAAGGGTAAACGAATGATTTTTTCTATGTTTTTCCAAATAATCAAATTGATCATTCATATAGATAGTTTCGGGCGCAAGTTAAGAGACGCAATATTGTCTTCGGACGCAAGGTTTCAGAGAGGAGCGTTCAGAGCGTTTGAACAGATGCACCGCTTCATCAAACGCTCTGTTTCATCATCAACGCCCAAATATAAGTCTCATCTTTTGATAAATATGCCCAATAGCCTATTACAATTAGAATGCTCATTTATTTTTCATTCGAAATCTTTGTATGCATGAAAATTTATAAAATGTTCATTTATTGTCTTTGTTTTCAATGTAAGACCTCATTAATGACATGTACAATGCATATGCATCCCGCATGTGCTTACATTAATAATCCAATATTATCACAAATATATATTTTTCCGCAATACTATTTAAAAACAACTCTGTAATACTATTAAAAACAAATTCTAATTGTTGTGGACTAAGTTGGTGGTGTTGATGATGTTATGATGAACAATGACTCATTAAATGTCCATCATTAACTGAATATTGTAAGCTGGAAGTGTTGAAATGTTGGAAGTTTCGTGAACACTGTTACTGAGGGTCGATGTCAATCATGCTGAATTAGGTGCAATAATATTGAATTTAAAAAACAAAAAATTTACACCCAAGAAAAATGATGTCTATCGTTCACAATAATAGCATTGTATAGGACAAATTTAATCGGCCAATATATAATTCCCAGTTCATTTGTTTCATCCATGAAAGCATTTTGGTCACCAGTTAGATATAAAGTATCCATCTAAATTTTTATAATAAAATCATTAAATTTAAAATATTTAAATTAAAATATCAAATTGACTTTTTTAAAATCCAATTGTATTCTTATAAAACAATATATAAAAGCATAATTATGAAGCTACCAGTTTTCCCCTGTAAGAAATTTGGAGCCTCACATATATTATTAGTTGCCTAATGCTATCATTTAATTAGCCTAAATTGAAGTGATCTATGCGTAATTAAGTATAGGTTAAAGGTATAATTATTATGAGGTTATCATGTAGATACTATTATGTGATGTCATATTTGATGAGTGGTCGAATTAGAAATTGTAATAAATATATTCTAAGATTATGGTCGTGAATGCATAACACACAAAAAAAAAACCTTCTTTGTATCCCATCAACAAAGAGACCAGGTTCTAAGGCTATTGTGTTAGAAGATCATATACCCGAAAAACCTACGACTATATCCGATTGATGCATCAAATACGCTTCCGTATTTGGCACATATTCTACAAGTGGTATTAGAGTATGTAGAAATTTTGTGAATTTTGAAAAAACTTTTCCATGGTCGTATATTTTGGATTTAATTTTCCTATGCTAATCAATTTATATTGGCGTGAAAACATGTTCTGTGACTTTGTTTGGTCTTGTTGTGATGTCTCTGTGAAATATACTTGACACCATCAGAATCAATAATATTAAATTATAATATTCTCATGTGAAATATGAATTGAAGTTTTGTGATTATTTTGATATGTCTTATTAGTTTATATACCGCACAAGGAAAAAGTTCTTTGACGAAACTATTTTCTTCACACTGTTGTTTAGTCTCTGTCGGTGGCGGCGGGGTTCGATACTTTGATTATGGGTTGTCGGTGAAACGGTGCCGATTTGGTTCGGCGTTTCGTGGCGGTGACCATTGGGTTTCTATTTGGAGAATTCGTTTCGTCCATCTGTTGATCTTCACAGATACATACATATGAATTTGTGAATGCAATCGAGATTTGGTTTCGTGAGTCGCATGATTAATTGCTTTTAATGGTATTAATTTGTTAATTATATTATTTGAATGATTCATGCGTTTTATTCATTAATTATCTTAGGGGACGAATAATGTGTTTTTTTCATGATTAGCTTTCATGAAAAATATAAATAAAAAAATTCGATTAATTATATGATTGATGTGTTTTTTTATGAATGATTTGTTTCCTTTCTAAATATATGTACATTGTTTCATGGACTACGCATGATTATGTCATCAAACTTTAAATTGATATCATTAACGCAATTATTAAAGAAAATGATGTATTTCATTTTGAATGATTCAATTATTATTTTTATTACGCATGGTTGGATTGTCTTTCTTACTTTATTTATGCAATCCGCGTGAATCCTGCACTCAGTTATTTGGAAATGATTGAGTTGGATTGCATAATTTTTAATAATAAAAAAATGGTATTGGTTTGGGCTTTATCCTATTAGACTTTTAAAAATAAGAGAATCGGGTTTAGCCCATAAAGGCTTCAAAAGTCTTTTTCGAACATGAGTCCATCAGTTTATTTATTTATTTTATTTTTATGGGCTTAAGCCCATTAGTTTAACAAAATTCAAGGTCTAGGAGATCAAAGAAGTCGAACCTGAGACACGAGGATACCATATGACTGTGCCTCTAAAGTTATTATATCATGTTATGTTGTACATGGAATACGACTTTAACATACAATCAACATCTAAGTTTATTGTATAATTTTGATATTTTGAATGATTTAATTGAAATAAGATGACATCAAAGTGTCCTCTTGTAATTTTTTTTTCATGAGAAGTATTGAATGATATGTACGTGTTTCTCCATGCGAATATCAATCGATCCAAAGTAAGATTATAATTTGGCCGGATTTCAGTGTATATGTGATGATAACATGTGATGATTCTTTGGTTAATATGTGATAATAAATCGATCCAAATAAAATTTTATTATTTAACATGTCTTATTATTAGTGTTTGATCATTACAACAAGGTATCGCTAGCAGTTAATATTACTATTGTTCATAGACTTGATATTGATGTTGCACTTGGTATCTTGAGATGGGTTTGTATAATTATATGTTTTGTAAATGGATTTTGCTAATTCATGTTATTATTTGTTCTCTTTTTCAGTTAATATTGTTTAGGTATCTGCAGACATCGGCCTGATTCCTGTCCTTAATGGTTCCAACTTTAAGGAATGGAAGGATAAGGTCAAATTAGTTCTTGGTTGCATGGATCTAGATCTAGGATTGAGGATTGAGCCCCCTCATTTCTCATTCGAATACACGTTCTGCTTAGCAGAAAATAACTTATGAGGAATTTGAACGCTCAAATCACGTAGGTCGTCAGATCAATATGAGCATTATTCCAAAAACCTTTCGAGGTGCTAAGGATGCCAATCTCAAGGATTTCCTTCCCGAGTTTGAAAAATGTTTCGTTCAAAGCAATAAGGCTGAGATAAGTGTGCTATTGTATTGCTTTAGTACCATGAGGTATCAAGCCAAAGGAAACATAAGAGAGTATATTTTGGAGATGACTAATATTGTTTCAAAGCTCAAGAAACTTAAGATCGATATATCGAAAGATGTACTCGTACATTTTGTCTTGAACTCTTTTCCTGCATAGTTTAACCAATTCAAAATTAGTTACAATAGCCAAAAGAAGATGTGGTCTCTTAACAAGCTAATCTCTTATTGTGTGCAAGAGGAAGAGATGATGAAACAAGATAAGATTGAAAGTGCTCATATGGTTCACATATCTAAGGGTAAGGGAAAAAGAAACAAACCTGAGGTTACAAAGAATAATGCTACTAAGGGTCCAGATCAAAAGAAGCAACATAAGGCTGAAAACAATTGCTCTTTTGTAAGAGACCCGGACATGTTAAGAAGGACTGTACCACATATCACGCTTGGTATATGAAAAAGGTTATGTTCCTTACTTTTGTATATTATGAAGTTAATTTAGCTTCAATCTTTAGAAACACTTGGTGATCAGATTTTGATGCTACTGCTAATATCAATTTATCGATGTAAGGTTGCTGAGCTTCCGAAAGCCAAGTGATGCTAAAAGATGCATTTATGTGGAAGATGCCAAATTGGTCGAAGTGGAGGCAATATCGCATTTTAGATTATTGTTGTGTACTCGCTTTTATTTGGATTTGAAAAACACTTTTGTTGTACCGTCTTTTAGACGAAATTTGGTTTCAGCTTCTTATTTGGACAAATTTGGTTATTCTTGTTCATTTGGAAACAATAAGTTTACTTTGTCTTTAGATTCAAATATTGTTGGAACTGGTTTGCTTTTGGCTTATGATAATCTTTATATGTTTGACACTGCTGAAAGATACCATGAAAGTTTGGTTGAATCACGTGGTATTAAACGTAACAGTGATAATTTAACTTCGGCAATGCTTTGGCACAAATACTTAGGTCACATTTCTAGAAATAGAGTTGAGCTCTTATGCTGAATGGGAACTTAGATTCCATTGACTTCATAGACTTCAATGTCTATGTTGAGTGCATTAAGGGAAAAGAGACTAAACAAAAGAAATTAGGTGCATATAGAGCTACAGATGTCTTGGAATTGATACATACATATATTTGTAGGCCATTTTTTACTCCAACTTGGAATGGTCAACAATACTTTGTATCGTTCATTGGCGATTAATCTAGATATGCATAATTATTTCTTATTTATGAGAAATCTTAGTCTTTGGACGTGTTTAAAGTTTTTAAAGCTGAAGTTGAGAATCAACTCAATAAAAGGATTAAATATGTTAGATCTAATTGATGTGGTGAATATTATGGTCGATATGTTGGTTCACATGAACAACATCCAGGACCTTTGCCAAGAACCTAAAGGAGTGCGGAATTGTCCCACAATACACCATGGCGGGGTCACCCAACATGATTGGTGTAGCTGAAAGACGAAAATGAACTCCTAAAGACATGGTGAGGAGTATGATCAGTCATTTAACTTTACCATAATCACTCTGGGGCGAGGCAATAAAGTTGGTAGCTTATATTCTTAACAGAGTGCCAACAAAGGCAGCTGCGAAAAAACCTTATGAGATTTGGTCTGGTAGAAAACCACCACTAAAACATTTTCATATATGGGGATGTCTAATTGAGGCAAGGCCTTACAAACCATATGAAAAGAAATTGCAATCCCAAACACTTAGCAGCTAATTTATTGGTTACTCTGAACGATGAAGAGGCTATAAATTCTATGATCCAAATGAGACATTTTTTGAGACGGGAACAACTACGTTCTTCGAGGATATTGAGTTTAGATGGAGAAATAAAGTTAGAAACATTTTCTTGATGAAGAATTGGTTTCAGTTCCTAAACCATTTCGTATAGTCGCTTCAGATGAAATGAGTTTGGATCCTCAATCTGACATTGTTATTCAATCTCAGAAAATAGTTCAACTGGAACAAACTCAACAACCTCAAGAACTTGGGCAACAAGATCAATTGCCTATAAGGCGGTCTACTAGAGAGAGAACAAGCGCTATTTCAGATGACTATATAATGTTTCTTCAAGAACAGAAGGAAAACGATCCAATCAATGTCCATCAAGCTATCGGTAGTTCTAACTCTGAAAATTGGATTGAGACAAATGAATGATGAGTATAAGTCTATGCAAGAGATTAAAGCTTGGGAACTTGTCCCATTACCTGAAGATATGAAACATATTGGTTTCAAATGAATATTTAAGACCAAACGGGATTTGATAGGTAATGTGGAGAGGTATAAGGCTCGTCTTGTAGCTAAGGGTTATACTCAAAAGCAAGGGATTGACCATGTAGAGATTTTTTCTCCAGTTTCATCAAAAGACTCTTTTAGAACAATTATGGCTCTTGTTGCACATTTTGACTTAGAGATACATCAAATGGATGTGAAAACAACGTTTCTCAATGGAAATATTGATGAGAAGATTTATATGGAGCAAGTAGAAAACTTCATATTAGGAGACCCACAAAATGGTCTGTAAATTGACGAAATCCATCTATGGACTAAAACAAGCATCTCGTCAATGGTACCACAAGTTTCATCAAGTTATTCTCTCATTCGGTTTTGGGGTGAAGGTTGTGGATGTTTGTGTATCATAACTTCAAGGGGGAGCAAATTTGTTTTCCAGGTTTTATATGTTTTACTTACCACTAACAATATAGGCATATTCCACGACACCAAGAGATTTCTCTCAAGAATTTTCGAAATGAAAAATCTTGGTGACACATCCTCTATATTAGGAATTCAGATACACCAGGATCATACCCAAGGTATTCTAGGTTTATCACAATGGAACTATATCGACAAGGTACTCAAAATATTTGGCATGGAAGGTAGTAAAACAGGTAACAGTCTGATCGCTAAAGGAGATAAACTCAGTAAAATCAGTGCCCTATGAATAATCTTGAAATCCAAGAAATGCATAAGATTCCCTATGCATCTGCTGTTGAAAGTCTAATGTATGCTCAAGTTTTTACGTGTCCGGATATTGCGTATATTGTTGGATTATTAGGCAGATACTTAAGCAATCCTAGTTTGGATCATTGGAAAACAGTCAAAAGATTAATGCGCTATTTAAAGAGAACAAAGGATTTCATGCCCACTTATTGGAGATCAGATTATTTGAAGATCATCGGGTATACTGACTCCGATTTTGCTGGATGCCAAGATAGCTTGAAGTCCTCATCAAGCTACATTTTTCTGCTTGGTGGTGGAGCTATTTCTTCGCGAAGTGCGAAACAATCGTTTATAGCATCTTCTACCATGGTTGCAGAGTTTATAGCATGTTTTGAGGTATCCAACCAAGGAATCTGGCTAAGAAATTTTGTTGTCGGGCTGCGAGTTTTTCATGAAATTGAAAGACCATTCAAGTTGTATTGTGATAATAACTCAGTTGTTATGTACTCCAACAACAACAGGAGTTCGGTAAAATCGAAGCATATTAAAATCAAGTTCCTGGTTGTGAAGGAAATGGTTAAGAGTGGAAAGATTTCCATAGAGTACATCGGGACGAACTCCATGATAGTAGATCCCCTTACAAAGGTTATTCCGCCCACGGTCTTTCATGAGCATACTGTTCGAATGGCTGTTTTGAAGTTTGAGTACCTGTAGTTTAGTGGGAGATTGAATATTTTGTGTTCTGTGTTGTTTTTCAAATATGGATATTTCCTGATCAGAAATAATGTGTTATTCAGTTTATTCCACTATGTATGATAAAATTATTAAGTGATCTCACTTAAGCAGGACCAGTTGAAAATTGACATGTATAGATCACCTTCATGTGATTTTCATGGTACACATTCATAATTTGATCTATGTCATTTGATTATATTGATATCAGTGACTAAGGAAGGTTTAGCCACGATCGATGTAGAGAATGCCGCTTTGATTCTATACCGTTGTAGTTGATGGATGCGATTGTTTATGCCCTAAGGTTATAATGACAACAGTTTGAGCTCATAAAATATACACATACAAGAATACATATGTGGCCAGTGGGAGACTGTAAGAAATTTGGGGCCAAACATGTATTATTTAGATGTGTAGTGCCATTATTTAATTAGCCTAAATTGAAGTGGTCTATGTGTAATCACGTATAGGCTAAGGGCATAATTATTATGATGTTATTATGTAGATACCATTATATGATTTCTAATTTGATGAGGGCTGAATTAAAAATTGTAATAAATATATTTTTAGGGTTATTATCCCCAATGCATAACAAAAAAAAAACCTCTTTGTTTCCCATCAACAAAGAGACTAGGTTCTGAGGCTATTGTATTGGAAGATTGATAACGTCTATTTTCTTATAGTATTTTATTCTGTTTTTATAGTTAGTTTCATCATTCATTTGAACTTTACCAAGCATTAAAGCATCATTTAGTCCTCTTTTAGCAATTTCTCGTGTTATTGCAGGAAGTGAAAATATCGGGATACAAGCACGAGTAAATGAAGAAAAACTAAGCAAACCACTCTCCTATCAGATATGCACGTCAGCATCCACAGAATCATAAACTGGAGAAGAGAAATGGAAGCAATGGCCGCTTACAAAACAATGGAAACAATGGCCACTTAAAAAAAATGGAAACTTTCGGTGGTTGGAACAAAAATAAAAATTTTGGTTGCTAGAACAAAAGTAAGAAGAGGACGGTTGGAACATGAAAAGGAAACATGGTTTACATAAAATAGAAGCAAGTTGCTGCAACAAAATGTAAACTTCCGACCGCCTACAGAAAAATGGAAAGATTGTCGCCTACGCGAGAATTGGAAACTACAATCGTCGAAGATAGAAAATTGAAATGGCTGCTGGAAAAATTAATGGAAATGAAAGAACAAGAAAGAAGGCAGCAAAGCAAAGAGGAAAAGGAAAAAAAGGAAATCGTTGCTGCACAAGAGGAAAAGGAAATACAAGTTGCTAAAGAAAATAGAAACCGAGAAAATGAAACTAGCCAAAGAGGAAATTTAGCAAAAGAAGAAAAGGAACATGCTGGCTGCTTAAACCAAAAGGAATATGGTGAGATAAGAGGAATGGGAGCTACATGGCTGAAAAATAAAGAGGAAACGTTGACAATTACACAAGAATGGAAAAACAAGAGATGGAAAAGCTTGGAAAAGGAAAACTGCAGTTGTTGTAAGAAACGAGAAATTCCAGCCACTAAAGAGGAAAGAAAGAACACGGCCAAAGTGGAAATATTAGAGGAAAGGAAAGAAGAGAAAGAGGGTTAAAAGGAGAGAGCTTCAGCAGCCCAATTCGTACAAAAAATCAGAGAGAAAAGAGAGCACACGTAGAGAGAAAGAAAGAGAACAGAACGCGTACAAGGGCAAGGACGGGGCGACGAAGCCGGAGCACGAAGGAGCTGTTGAAGACGTCGATAATAGAATAGGGAGGGATCTCATTCTTTATCCATGTTGAATATAGTTATCTTTTGTGTTTCGTTTTCTAAGTTCATGTCCGAGTAGGTCCATAGCCATGGGTTAGAGAGCTTTGCCGATATGTAATGAAGTTTTGTTCTTAATGCTTGGTTATAATATTTGTTCGTTTCGGATTGATTGGTTGTCCGTAATGATTTTATTCTTGTTGGTAGCTTGAATTAATGATTATAAAAATCTAATTGCATTGGGAGATGAATTGGATTTTGGAAGGTAGTCATGATATGAAGTCTCAATTGATTTAGAACCTTGTCCTATCGGTAATTGAACTTAGGAATTAGGATAGCGATCTTAATGCATCTAGTAGGTGAGATTACACAATCGGGAGATTGGTAGTACGCATGCTAGATAGTGGGTTTAGGCATCGGGAGAGTCATTCCCTAGGAAAGAGCTGGAATTCCCCGAATACGTAACGATATCTATAACCATGATCGTGTTAGAACTTTGTTGCATCATCGTGCATCTCTCGAAACTTATGGTGTTTAGTTCATTGAGTTTAATTTGTAGTTAGTTAGTTAGTTTATCTTCATTCGCATTCCAATCAACTATTAATTTTACACGTCCTATTCATTAGTTTACTAGCTTTAGAGTTGCATCGATTCCTCGTGTTCGACCCTCGTACTATACAATCTGTATTCTTGCGGAAGCGTTAGTCTAGGTCATTATTTCTTGAGATTAACCACATCAATTTTTTGACGCTGTTGCCAGGGAATTGATTAGTTAGGCTACTTTTGAATTAGGATATAGTCCTTCCGGAGTCTTTAGTTATTGCATTGAGATACTTCTGAGGTTATTGCATTGGAAGATCATATACCCCAAAAGCCTACGACCATATCCGATGGATCCATCATGTATGCTTCTGTAGTTGGCACATATTCTACGTTTCCCCTACGAATTTAGTGTTCTTAATTGTGTTTAACTATTTTATCTATTGAATCAATGTTGGAATCCATTTGGAGAAATTGTTTTATGAACCAACAAAAAAGCAATAGATATTTTCATAATTGTACTTAGAACTAAGATTCTACATATGTATACATCAAATGTTGAGAGAATCGATCATGCATTGCATCCTCTAGGCAATTTTTGGGAGATATGAAACAGTTTGTACATGAAATGTAAGATTTTTTGTATCTCATGTGGACCATACATGTACATAATAGAATATAATTTTTTCACTTTGATTTAATCCAAAATAAATATGACCGGAGAAAATACGAATTATTCAAGTGATATTAGAACCTGTCTATAGTATTTTATATCAACAAGATTTGGACGTTGACTTTTTTGTTACATATTTGTTTTGGATTCTAGATAATATGGTTCAATCTAGAATATGAAACTAAAAGAGTTAAAACAAATTATACGTTGTTGTAGAATTTGGTAAAATACCATTAGGTTATGATTAAATTTGGGTGTTCTTTTACAATTTCGTATGATGATTTTAATATTTTGTGATAATCATATGATATTTGTTATACCTTTTGGAAGTTACATAATTATAATTTTTATCATATGAAATTGCATCTATAAAATATATAATTCAAATTATGATATTTGGTTAGGACATAATTGAAATAGTGTCGTAATTTGTTGCCTAAATTTTTCAAGACAATTTTTTTTATGTTCTTTTAGAAAGTTGAAGAAGATGAACATTTGTGAATATTAAAAAAATTGAAAAGGAATGAAACGGAAATGAATTTCTTAGGTGTTGAATACGTAATTGTTTCACATCGCGTTTATTTAATATTTGTGCAAAACCATGAATTAATTATGTGTCTTAATTATGTATCTTCTGCATCATAATGATGCATCATAATGATCAATCAAAAGTTAATTTCTTTAACTATGTTAATGGCCCAAACAATGTTCATAAACATAGTTTTTCTTAATGGATTATTCCATTATGTTTGGTGTATAAACCAAAACGATTATTTTGGTCACATAGAGTTAGAGTCACTCCTAAACAAAACCTTAGTTGGGGGTTCGATTTAGTTGAGCTATATATGCATTCGGTTATATTAGAACATAAAATAATTTAATTGTTACCAAAATGGATTAAATATTTGCTTACAAAATAAGCGACGGGGTTCGAACTCGAATTCTACTGAATATCGTAACAAACTTGAGCGTCGGGACTCTTCAAACAAAATGTGGTTAAGGATCATCAAGTATTATATTCTTTCAGTTTATAGGGGCGTTGTGTCTGATTAGTTTATTTAGGTAAGGAATATCTCGATTCCAAGGATAAACGCTTTGCAACAAATGACAAAATATAAAGAATTATGCTTATATTTGAAATTGTCTCCAGGAGGTATTAAGGCAACGGGAATATACGAGTACATTATGAAGATCTCAAACAATGCTTTAAAACTAAAGACACTTGAACTTGAGTTATCGAATGATATACTTGTATGGTTGATTTCAATCTCCTTTGCACACAATTAATTCATTTTAAAATAAGCTATAATTCATATGAATAAGTGGAATCTCAATGAGCTCATTCCCATTGTGTGCAAGAGGATGAAATATTGAAGTATGAATAGATAAAAAAAAGTAATTTCTTTGTGACTATTTCAAAGCGAAAGACCAAAAAGTGAAGAAATGTTTTGAAACCGCTAATATGGGATCAACGCTTGTGTCAAAGAAATTTGTTTGGATCAAGCTAAAGTACAAAAATATTTCTTTTGTCACAAGACCGATCCATGTAAAGAACGTGTGTACTGAGAATCATGCTTAGCGTGTGAATAAAGGTTTGACTCTCACTTTTGTTTAATTTGAGGTCAATTTAGTTTCAATGTATAGTAATAATTGGTGGATTGATTCAAGGGCTACAACTCATGTAAGTATTTCTATACAAGATTGGGTCCATTATCGAAAATCGATTGATGGTGAAAGATACATCTACATAGGTGATGGTAAAAAGGTGGAAGACTGACCAAAGTTTAGACTTAATTTTAGTTTTTTTTTGTGGACAAAATTGGATTTTCCGATTTATTCAAAGACCTCATCTTAACCTTCTCACTTCATTAGGTTATAAATGGACCTAGTAATTTATCTATTTTAGATAATTTATATATACTCGATATCATCACTTCATATCATGAAACCTTGCATGTTGGTTCTCGAGGTGTGAAGCGTAAATTAAGAAATGGAAATTACGCTTTTTTGTGACATAAACAATTAGACAGTATCTCAAGATTGAAAAATAGTGTTTAATGTCAGACATAAGTTTAGAAACTCTTGATTTTTTTGGAGTGTGACCGTTGTATCAATTTTATCAAGGAAAACAGA
This sequence comes from Gynandropsis gynandra, assembly GCA_036759665.1. Classification (NCBI taxonomy): domain Eukaryota; kingdom Viridiplantae; phylum Streptophyta; class Magnoliopsida; order Brassicales; family Cleomaceae; genus Gynandropsis; species Gynandropsis gynandra. The sequence goes on from CM071866.1 coordinate 39,533,919, forward strand.
CAAACAAATAGGAATTGTACTTACAAGACTTCCGAGATCTTAGAATTGATACATACGGATGTATGCAGACCGTTTCCTACAGCTTCTTGGAAATTTTAACATTATTTTGTCATTCATGGATTTCTATAGCTGATATCGTTACCTTTACCTAATTTATGAGAAGTTGGAGTTTTTGGATATTTTCAAAGCGTTTTAAGTTGAAGTTGAAATTTAGCTTAACAAATGTATTAAGATCGTTCGATCTGATCATAGTGGCGAATACTACTGTAGAAATGACAAATCAGTTGAACAATGTCTAGAACCATTTTTTTCAAGTGCCTCTAGGAGTGTGGAAGTTTTCACCAATATATAATGTCGGGTACCCCTAGCATAAATGGTTTTACAGAGAGACAAAACTGAACACTCTAGAAAATGGTGAGAAGTATAATATTTTCCTCTACTCTTCCAAAATCATTATGAGGTGAGGCATTAAAGAAATTTTTTCAAAAAATATTACCAACAAAAGCAACCATAAAGACGCCTTATGAGTTATGGACGGGTAAACGTCTTAGTTTAAGGCATATTCACATTTGGGAATCTCTTGTAGAGGCTCTATTATATCGATCTCATAAAAAGAAATTTGACTCCAAAACTGTGACTTTGTACTTTGTTGGTAACTTAAAAGGCCTAAGGGTATAAGTTCATGATCCCACAGGTAAGGTGATCTTTGAGAGCGGATTAGCCTCATTCTTTGAGGATATTGGACTAAGGAAAAGGAATGATGAGTTTAAAGACTTTGTCTTTAAAGAGGAAAATGATGAAACTTTTGTTTCACATAAGATGATGATTCCAATTCCAGTTGTTGTAGCAAGCAACGATAACGAACATGTTCTACATGTTGTTCGAGCTACAAATAAAGAAACTCTAAATTTCATTCTAGAATTCCATGATGAACAAATTCATGAACATCAAGAACGTATACATCAAGAAATTATGTCATGTTGATCCACTAGAGAAAGAGATGTGATATTTCTATCACTATATAGTGTTTCTCCAAGAATATGAGAATCACATTGGGTTAAAGGGAGAGGATCCAATTACCGTCCATCAAGCAATCTAAGGTGTTAACTTTGAAAAGTGGACTGATCCTATGAAGAAAGAGTTAAAATCCATGGATAACAATGACGTTTAGGATCTTGCCCCATTTCTTGAAGGTGAAAAACCCAAAAGATGCAAATGGATTTTTAAAACCAAATGGGTTTCACAAGACAATTTGGAAAGGTATAAAGCACTTCTAGACGTCAAAAGATGTATTAAAAAAGAAGGAATACATTACAAACAGGCTTTCGCTCTGATTTCTTCGAAAGAATCTTTTAGAATATTGACGATACTAACAACTCATTATGATTTAAAATTTCATCAAATAGTTGTGAAAATAGTATTTCTCAATGGAGAAATTGAGGAAATAATTTATATGGTTCAACCAGAACATTTTGTGGCCGGAGATCAAAAGAAAATGGTTTATAAATTATATAACTCCATATATGGTTTAAAACAAGTGTCTCGTCAATGGTATTGTAAGTTTCATCATTATTATCTCATATGGTTTCGAGGTGAAATCGGTAGATGATTGTATATGTCATAAGATTAGTGGGAGAAAATTCATTTTTATAATTCTTTATGTTGATGACAACCTTATTGTTGCAAATGATATAGGTTTATGCGGGAAACAAAAAAAATCTCTTAAGAAAATTTACGATGAAAGACTTTCGAATACACTAAGATCGCTCTTTGAGTATATTGGATTTACGAAATTTCTACATCTATAAATTTTTAGAGCGGTTTGGCTTGAATGAATTTAAATCACTTAATACATCTACTTCTAATGGTGATCAATTCAGCCTTAGTTAATGCCCAAAGGTTGAACTAAAAGTTCAAGAAATTAGACATATTCATTATGCTTCGGTTGTAGGGCATATGATGAATGCTCAAGTTTGTACTCGACCTGACTTGGCGTACATTATTGGCATGTTGGGAAGATACTTAAGAAACCCAAGGATCGATCACTGGAAAGCACACAAATAGGTGATGCGACCGATTATTGGATCGAACCAATCATATCGGAATAACATAACTTTTAACCTAACTTAACCCGTAAAAATTGTCAAATATAAGTCATTATAATCATAATGGTTCAAAATATATGGATGATGGTGTTCTAGAATAATAATAAAACATGTATATTCAAATTGAAAACTTTTTTTCTAATCCCGTAAAAATCTGGAATGTTGTTCGATTCATAATAGCTTTCACTTTCACACATACACCATAGTTCATAGTTGACTTTAATGTTCCATGTTCGTAGGTGTGAAAATGGTAATCACGTGTAAAGTACATTGGTCAGCTCGTAACTTTTACAATCAGCCCTTAACAAATCATGCAGCCACAATGGATTATTGTCTATCTCAATCTGCATAAATACTAATATAGTATTATATTATTAAGTATTTCGTATAACTATACGAAAATATCATTTACTTACATATTTTCGGATCCATGGTGAGAAATCTTCATTAACTTTTCAAAGTTGAAAATCATCGATGTTCACATATGTATTCTTCAATATATCATCAAATATCCTACACAATTTTACAAAAATCCTATAAATGTTACAAATATTATATGTATTCACAATTTAACCTATTTATATATAGTTATAGTATGTTACCTTTCAAAGGCCTTAGATATTTGCAGTTATATTGAACATACGTATGTACGATGTGTAGATCTCATTGTGATCGTACGTCTTTTTCCTTACCAGCAGTTCTACCAATTCCACAAAATATATCTCGAACATCGGGTAATAGATGTGAAAATTTCACACCATCATCAAAATATATGTTTGTATTTCTACTTGGGTTTGAACATGTGGCTAAAAAACGATATTTTCTCATCCATGTATTGTTCCACAAGTCAGTCCTCTAGACGAGTTGATTTTTTTCTTCAGAGAAAACATAAATATCTCAAATGGATACAACCAACGAAATTGAACTGGACCTCCTAATAATGTGTGTGGTAGATGAATTGTCAAGTGCTCCATACCATCAAAGAATGATGGTGAAAAATCTTTTCCAAGTTACATAATATAGTAATTATGTCATTTTCCAATCTATGAACAACATCCACACTTAAATTCCCTGCACATAAATCTCGAAAAAATATACCAACACTTGAAACATGAAAGTATAAATTAAATATCCAAAATTTAGTGGTTTTAAATTACTAACTACATTGTTTCAAAGAATCAATGATACCTCTAATTGTTTCGTGTGTATTTTTGTCAAACAATTAAAAAAACATATGGAAAATAATATTTGCATGAATATATGACAATCGTGACTTTTCATACTTGATAACTTTCTTCTATGGATGTTAACGCACATTGTGATGTTAGATGCATAACTATCAGAAAATTTTACATCTTCTTTCAACCACTTCAACAAGTTGTTTTTCTCTTCATTCGACGAACTAAATATTAGAACTGGAATTTGTTGTCATCAGTTATATATAACTCTTTCTGTCTGCAATTTACTTTCAGATCCTTGCACAAGTTAATATTATACTTTGGCTTTCATGTGATGTTCAACACTGTGTTTATGATATTATAAAAAACTCTTATTTATGTGAATGACATCAAAATTATATCAAAGCTTTAGATTTTTCTAATATGGTAGATCCCAGAAAATGTGTTTCTTGTACCCATTATGAGTAATTCTATAGCCTCGAATTCTCGGTTGGTTGTTTTCTCCATAATCTATACTCCTACAAACGTCCAAACCAAGATTTTGTTCATACAAAATGTTTTCATTGGTCAAAACTAGAGGAAGAGACTTCCACACAACTACATTCCTCTTAAGTTTTTTCTAGTTACACCTTAATGTATCATCAGCTAGAACAAAACAACGATGACAAATAAAACCAAAAGCTCTTTTGTCCATGTTTCAACTAAAAATTACTTAATTTGTCCATGCAATACAGAAAAACCAATCGGCCATGCGTTGTCCATCCATATAACATGCGATAAGCTAGGAACTCACTTATTTCTACATTGGAGCACCTTGTAATAAAAAATTATGTTACCTTAAGACGTTCTATGCTTAAACTCCCTCCTACAAATCTTTAAATTCTTCAATCAATGATTGAAAAAATATATCCAAACTTTTTAGGATGATTAGGGCCGTAAATTACTATTGTTGATAAAAAAACTTTGTTTTCATGCAAATGTCTTGTGGTAAATTGTACGGTGTCATATTAACGATCCTAACGAATAATTTCTCTCAGACATTCCAAATGAATTAAATCATCAAGGCAAAGGCCTAAGTAAACATTTCGAATGTCAACTGCAAAGTTAGGATATACCTTGTTAAATTGTTTCCACGCCTCACCATCTGAAGGATGACACATTTCTCCATCACGTGTTGAGTGCTCAGCATGTCATCTTATGTGTCTTGTGGTCTTCTCAAATTGATAGAATCTTTTGATTCTGTATGTAATTAGTAAATATCATATACGAAGATATGGAATCGATTTTTGATTCATTTTCAAATAAAACCGATCTTTTATGCAAAATTAATAATTAGTTAAGTCTCATGTCTATTTCCAAAAATCATGCATTTTTACAAATACCGATCTTTTGAAATGGCAAGAAACTCAAATATCTCATCATCTTTTTTGTCTGCAACATTGTTATCTTCATTCGAATCTTCTTCAATATTTTTCCCGTATTCGGAGTAAAACCTCTTAAATAAAGGCGATTCCACATGGTTCTCTCGTTAAAAATTTCATTTTTGAATGTGATGCAAGGACAAACCAACTTACCAGTTTTGTTGTGAACTTGTTGATTTATCGCCGTCGTCATAAACTATGTAACGCCTTCCATAAACTCCTTTGATATGTGTTGAGGTTTTGGATATATTCTTCTATACATCCATTGTCTAGAAAAGAAAATGTTTGATAATAAAATGATATGGAGTAAAATGTTTGATAGTTTTGTGTATGGACGAATATAGGTGTGAGCGGTTTATATAAATCATTTTCGGACCGTTGAAGGACAGATTAGGTACAAAAATCAATATTTTCTACAAGTCGTAAATCGTTCTAATGCTTGACAATTTCCGTTCGGCTGAAAAAAGTTTGCAACTTTTTGAAAATTTTCAGATGGAAGACCTGGTCATCCAGAAGTTTTGGACGAATAACGCGTCCATCCAAAAATGTAAACATGTCATCGTTCTATCCCCAATCTGTCCATCTTTACGAATTAATTTTAGATAAATCTCTTGTCCTCAAATTTGCAAAGTGTCCCTCTATCCGCCGATGATCCATCCATAGTTCGTCCGGGAATTTACAAACGGCAACTACCATCCCGAAATTCCGTTTGGAAATTCCAATGTTCTTATAGTGTCTCCAGAAACAAAAGATCATATGCTCGTGTATAGACAATCTGACCAGCTCGAGTTTAATAATTATTCATATTCAAATTTTGTTAAGTGCCTAGATAGTCTTTGATCCACTTTAGGTTATGTATTCCTTCTCCCTGGTGGAGCTATTTCTTGGCACAATACCAAGCAAAAGCTCATGGCTTCCGCCACAATGGAGGCAGAGTATGTAGTGTGTTTTGAGGTGTCCAATTAGTTTTTATAGCTGCAAAATTTCATCACAAGGCTACATGTCATGGCGGGTGTGGATAAACCGCTATTTATTGTTATAATCGTTTTACAATATTAAACTCTAACAGCAATAAGAGCACTATGAATTTGGAGCACATCGATATCAATATCGTGTTGTTTGTGAGAGTATATAGAGTGGGTTTATTTCGATATTGCATGATTGCGAATTCGCTGAGTAAGGATTTCATATCCAAATTCTTTCATGAGCATACCATTTATATGGGTATCGTCTCTTTTTATGATATTATGATATAGTGGGATTTTTATATTTATTTTTATTTGCTCTTATATTGTTGCTTTGTACGCTTATTCGAATTAATATAGTGTTCTAGAATTATTCAGTTTCAATTGAAGCTTCCACTATGTATATTTTTATGTTTATCTCAATAAGGTAGGACGAATTTGAAATATACATGTCTTGATCAGTTTACGTGAAATTTCCATGTTACACATCCACATTTATGTCTATATCATTCTTCTATATTGGTGTTAGTGTTCGTTTGTGGGTCTAGATGTATTAAACTTCGGGTAAATCCCTTTGGTTCTACATTAGTATGGTTGATGGACGAGATAGTTATCAATACTGGTATAGTGAAAATATATTACGAGCGCTCTTAAGGTTATTTTCATAGTTATTATGGTAGCATATACAGTTCTAGTAGGAATACTGTAAGACTTTTGGTATCTTGTGTTGACCGTATATGAATAATAATAGAATATGATTATGTCATTTTGGTTTAATCCAATTAAATGTGATCAAATTTGGTTGTACATTATTGAACTTTGGTATTGATTAACACTACAAGAAAATCACAAATTAGGGACTGAAAAATCCGTCCCTAAACAGGTTTAGGGACGGATTAGGGACGACCAGTGGTAGTCCCCAATGGCGCGTCTCCAAATGTTATCCGTCCTCAATCCGTCCCCAATTAGGGACGGAAAATTCAGTCCCCAATCTGTCCCCAATTAGGGACGGAAAATTTAGTCCGCAAACAGTCCCGGGATTGGGGACGAACCGTTTTCCGTCCCTAAAGATTGGGGACGGACCGCTGCGGCCGTCCCTAAATTTAGGGACAGACCAATTGGCCATCCCTAATTTTTTTAGAAATAAAAAATAAAATTAAAATAAAGTTCGATTAGATTAAAAGATAAAAATTAGTACATAACAATAATTAGAAAACATACATATAACCAACATTTTTAACCCTAAGCCGTTGGAAGTATTTCCGATTAGTCGTGATCGGAATCACTGTTTTGAACTGCATCCCAATCGATGTTAGGCATTTGCGCTTTCATCATGCGCATAAGCTTTTCCATACGCCTTTTTGATCGTTCATTCTCTTTTCTTAATAGTTCCGACTCCTTTAGTGCTTGTTCAACGCGCCTGTCGGATTCT
>CM071866.1:39541795-39576568 GCA_036759665.1 Gynandropsis gynandra
GTGGATCGGTATGTGTCCAATTGTAACACGACCGATCATAATCAGTTTTTATCGTCATTGTTATGTGACGATTAAGTTGATTATATCCAAACCTACAAATCAAAATGAAAGATAAATTAACATTTAGTTAACTATTTATAATTGAGATTTGAAATTGAGTATACATACCATAGTCCGCCGTTTTCTCGAACATGGTCTATAAGAGAAAGCTTGCGTCGTTCTTCATCCATTGCTAAAATTTCTTCCACTGTTGGTTCCTCGTATATATCAGGGTCGTGATGCATTACTGGATCGGGTGGTGGTTGCATTTGCGGATAATATGGCATATATTGCCCCGATTGTGTCGATCTAGTGTTTCGAAAGAAATTTGGGTTCATATAATCTTCAAACCCTGAATTGGATGTCGGGAATGAGATGAAAGGTTGTCACTTTCCTCGGACTGAGGGAGGTTTCTCGTTTTACCGCCTCTTCCAACGCGGCGCGACATACTGAAATGTGACATACGAAACTATCTAAACATACGAATCCATCTACACATACGAAACCATCTAAACATACGAATCCATCTAAACATAGCACATGAATCCATCTAAACATACGAAATGAGACATGAAAATATTACGACACCATACGAATCCATCTAAACACATGAATCCATCTAAACATACGAAACCATCTAAACATAACACATGAGTCCATCTAAACATACGAAACCATCTAAACATACGAATCCATCTCTAAACATACGAAACCATCTAAACCATGAATCCATCTACCTATCGACGGGGCGGGACGGTGCGAGCGGTGGGGAGATGCGAACGGGGCGACCGGTGGGGAGACGGAGGTGGGGAGATGCGAACGACGCTGGTGCAGATACAGACGGCGATGGGGCGGCTGCGGTGGGGAGCTGCAAACGGGGCGACCAGTGGGGAGACGGAGGAGGGGAGGGAGATGAACACGCGGGCTGAATCCCAAATGACGAATCGGAAATTTATATGAATTTGGGGACGGACACATAAAATCTGTCCCCCATTGGGGACGGGCGTGATGCAACCGTCCCCAATTGGGGACGGGCTTTATGTTTTCGTCCCCAATTGGGGACGACTGAGACTAACCCGTCCCCAATTCCGGGATCGGGACGATTGACCGGGGCCTAGACGATAGATCGTGATCGGGACGATTGACCGGGGCCGGGGCCGGGGCGATTGACCGGGGCCGGGGCGATAGATCAGATCGTGATCGGGACGATTGACCAGGGCCGGGGCCGGGACGATTGACCGGGGCCGGGGCCGGGGCCGGGACAATAGATTGGGATCGGGACGATAGATCGGGATCCGTAAACGCATAATCATCAAAAAACGTATAATCATTGAGAAACAATTCGTAAACGTATAATCATTAAGAAATAAAAACAATCATTAAAAAATATATAAAAAAACAATCCGTAAACGTTTTAACATGATTCATCATCAGAGTCACACAATTGTTCCGTCGACTCTTGTGTTTCATTTCTTTCGATTTCTTCAATTTCACCGTGCGTAAGTTCTTCAACACGTACATCGTCAATAGCAATAATCTCGGTCATTTGAATTGTTGTTGTTCTGTGTTGTCGATAAATTTGCCCCTTGGAAGTATCTTCATTGCGACATGCCAACCTGAAGATCTTCTAATATGTAGATAGGAAACGTAACAAACTTGATCGGCTTGTGACGCAAGAATGAAAGGCTCATATTTTGCATATCTTCGTGTGGAGTTAACTTCTACAACGCCTAGTTTGTTTACTCTTTTTCCGCGACCAATTATTGGATCGAACCAATCACATCGAAATAACATCACTTTTAAACCGACATAACCTACAAAAAATATCAAAATATGAGTCAATATCCAAAATGACATATGTGGTAAGGATAACATTGTTTTAAACTTGTTTTCTATACCTGGATATTCCAATTGCAAAATTTCCTTTAAAATCCCATAAAAATCTGGTTCATCGACCGATGCACAATAGCTTTCACCTTTCACACATACACCATAATTCATCGTCGACTTCAATTTCCCATAGGCCAACTCATAACTTTCACAATCGTGACTTTTCATCCCTAATAACTTTCCTCCTTGAATGTCAACGCACCTTCCAATGTTAGACGCATAGCCATCGTGAAATTTCACATCTTCTTTCAACCATTTCAACAATTTATATTTCTTATCATTTAACAATCTGAATATCGAGACTGGCGCTTTACCGTCATCACTTATATGTAACTCCCTTCGTGAGCAATACTCTTCTAGATCCTTGCGTGATTTAATATTGTCTTTCGTCTTCCCTGCGACATTCAGTACTGTATTGATGATGTTATCGAAAACATTCTTCTCTTTGTGCATCACATCAAGATTATGTCGAAGTTTCAGATTTTTTCCAATACGGAAAATCCCAGAATATGCTCTTCTTGTACCACTTATGAGTAATTCCATAACCACCAATTCTCGGATGATTGTTCCCTCCGCAATCTATACTCCTCGGAATACCCAAAGCAAGAAGTCGTTCATACAAAATCTCTTTGCCGGTCAAAACTGGAGGAGGAGATTTCCGCATTACTACATTCCTTTGGAAATTTCTCTTGTTGCGCCGTAATGCATCATCAACAGGAAGAAAACGACGATGACAATCAAACCAACTCGTCTTTCTTCCATGTTTCAACTGAAAAGCATCTGTTTCCTCCGTGCAATATGGACAAGCAAATCGACCATGCGTTGTCCATCTAGATAACATACAATAAGTTGGAAAATCACTTATTGTCCACATGACACATCACCATTTCGTGAGGTGCAAGGCAAATAACAGTACCATATACGGAGAACCCAGAGACTTCATCAGAGTGACACACTATGGCGACGACGTCCTAGCCGTAGTCGCCGTCGTGTGTCACTCGAACTAGATTCGTTTGTCTCTGGGTTCTCCGTATATGGTACTGTTATTTGCCTTGCACCTCACGAAATGGTGATGTGCATTTTTCCTCGTAACATAAAATTTTGTCGCCTCGAGACATCATACGCTTGAACTCCATCCCATAATTATTTTAATTCTTTAATAAGTGGTTGAAGAAAAATATCCAAACCTCTTTTCGGATGATTAGGCCCAGGAATCATTATTGTTAAGAACAAAAATTTCCGTTTCATGCACATATCCGGTGGTAAGTTGTAAGGTGTCACTATAACTGGCCACAAAGAATAATTCTTCCCAGACATCCCAAATGGATTAAAACCATCGGTACAAAGGCCTAAATATACATTTCGACTCTCAGCCGCAAAATCAGGATATACCTTGTTAAAGTGTTTCCACGCCTCACCATCTGAGGGATGACACATCTCTCCTTCACGACTTGAATGCTCAGCATGCCATCTCATGTCGCTTGCAGTCTGCACAGATTGATACAATCTTTTTAATCTGTCTGTAATTGGTAAATACCACATACGACGATATGGAACCGATTTCCATTCTTTGTTAAATAAAACTGATCTTTTCCACCGTCTCCAATTGGAGACGGGCGTATAATTTCCGTCTCCAATTGGAGACGGCTGAGCCCGTTTCCAATTGGAGACGGCTGAGTCCGTTTCCAAAATTTTTTTTATAAAAAAAATTTAATCGGTTTTTGTGAATCGTTATATATGTGGATCGTTATAAACAAATCGGTTCCTCGTATATATGTGGATCGTTATAAAAAAAATTAAATCGGGACGATAGATCGGGACGTTTTAACATGAGAAAATAGAAACAATCATTAAAAAGTATATGAAAAACAATTCGTAAACGTTTTAACATGATTCATCATCAGAGTCACACAATTGTTCCGTCGAATCTTCCGTATCTGATTCAAATTCTACATCTTCTATATCTTCATCATGAATATCATCTTCGTTTCTTTCGAGCTCCTCCATTTCACCATGCGTAAGTTCTTCAACGCGTACATCGTCAATAGCAATAATCTCGGTCATTTGTTGTTGCATTGGCAATTGTTGTTGTTCTGTGTTGTCGATAAATTTGCCCCTCGGAAGTATCTTCATTGCGACACGCCAACCTGAAGATCTTCTAATATGCGGATAGGAAACGTAACAAACTTGATCAGCTTGTGACGCAAGAATAAAAGGCTCGTATTTTGCATATCTTCGTGTGGAGTTAACTTCTACAACGCCTAGTTTGTTTACTCTTGTTCCGCGACCGATTACTGGATCGAACCAATCACATCGAAATAACATCACTTTTAAACCGACATAACCTACAAAAAATATCAAAATATGAGTCAATATTCAAAATGACATATGTGGTAAGGATAACATTGTTTTAAACTTGTTTTCTATACCTGGATATTCCAATTGCAAAATTTCCTTTAAAATCCCATAAAAATCTGGTTCATCGACCGATGCACAATAGCTTTCACCTTTCACACATACACCGTAATTCATCGTCGACTTCAATTTTCCATGATCGTAAGTGTGAAAATTATAACCACGTGTAAAATACATAGGCCAACTCATAACTTTCACAATCGGTCCTTTGACAAGATCTCGTAGCCACAACGGGTGATTGCCCATCTCAACCTGCAGTACATATACACATCGTCAGAATATTATAAAAGTTATTTATGTAAAATTTCATTACTTACATATTGTCGCATCCATGTCGAGAAATCTTTTTCTTTAAGTTCTTGGAGCTGAGAATCATCAATGTTCGTATATGTATTCTTCAATATATCCTCAAATGTCCTATAAAAAGAAACAAAATTCTACAAATATTATAACAATAAACAAAATTGTCATTGTGATAACCATAGTTAATTATGAGATTTTACCTTTCAAAAGGCTGTAGATATTCGCAGTTCAATAAAACATATGTATGTGCGATATGAAGATCTCGTTGTGATAACCATATATCTTTCGCCTTACCAGCAGCTCGACCAATTCCGCAAAATATGTCCGGAACATCTGGTACTGGATATGAATACGCCACACCACCATCAAAATATCTGTCTGGATTTCTACTCCGCGTTTGAACATGTGGCTCGAAGTAGTATGACGTAAAGAACGATATTTCCTCATTGACGTATTGTTCAACAATTGAACCCTCCGGTCGAGCTTTTTGTTTGGTTTTTTTCTTCAGATGAAACATAAATCGCTCGAACGGATACATCCAACGAAATTGAACTGGACCTCCTAGTGCGGCTTCGTGCGGTAAATGAACTGTCAAGTGCTCCATAACATCGAAGAATGATGGTGGAAAAATCTTCTCCAAATTACATAGTACAGTAACTATGTTATTTTGCAGTCGACGAACTACATCCATACTCAGATTTCTCGAACATAAATCTCGAAAGAATAGGCCAACACCTGTAACATTAAAATATTATTCGTGTATTTAACAAATATTCACACTACATATTAATATAAAATCAACCACATACCTCCAATTGCTTCGTGTGCATGTTTGTCCATCAATTCAGAAAAACATATCGGAAGAAGTCTTTGCATGAATACATGACAATCGTGACTTTTCATCCCTAATAACTTTCCTCCTTGAATGTCAACGCACCTTCCAATGTTAGACGCATAGCCATCGGGGAATTTCACATCTTCTTTCAACCACTTCAACAATTTATATTTCGTTTCATTTGACAATCTGAATATCGGGACTGGCGCTTTACCGTCATCACCTATATGTAACTCCCTTCGTGAGCAATATTCTTCTAGATCTTTGCGTGATTTAATATTGTCTTTTGTCTTCCCCGTGACATTCAGTACTGTATTGATGATGTTATCAAAAAAATTCTTCTCTATGTGCATCACATCAAGATTGTGGCGAAGTTTCAGATTTTTCCAATACGGCAAATCCCAAAATATGCTCTTCTTGTACCAGTTATGAGTAATTCCATAACCACCAATTCTCGGATGATTGTTCCCTCCGCAATCTATACTCCTCGGAATACCCAAAGCAAGAAGTCGTTCATATAAAATCTCTTCGCCGGTCAAAACTGGAGGAGGAGATTTCCGCACAACTACATTCCTTTTAAAATTTCTCTTGTTGCGCCGTAATGCATCATCAACAGGAAGAAAACGACGATGACAATCAAACCAACTCGTCTTTCTTCCATGTTTCAACTGAAAAGCATCTGTTTCTTCCATGCAATATGGACAAGCCAATCGACCATGCGTTGTCCATCCAGATAACATACTATAAGTTGGAAAATCACTTATTGTCCACATGAGAGCACCTCGTAACATAAAATTTTGTTTCCTCGAGACATCGTACGCTTGAACTCCATTCCATAATTCTTTTAATTCTTCAATAAGTGGTTGAAGAAATATATCCAAACTTCTTTTCGGATGATTAGGCCCGGGAATCATTATTGTTAAAAACAAAAATTCCCGTTTCATGCACATATCCGGTGGTAAGTTGTAAGGTGTCACTATAACTGGCCACAATGAATAATTCTTTCCAGACATCCCAAATGGATTAAAACCATCGGTACAAAGATCTAAATAGACATTTCGACTCTCAGCCGCAAAATCAGGGTATACCTTGTTAAAGTGTTTCCACGCCTCACCATCTGAGGGATGACACATCTCTCCTTCCTTACTTGAATGCTCAGCATGCCATCTCATGTCGCTTGCGGTCTCCACAGATTGATACAATCGTTTTAATCTGTCTGTAATTGGTAAATAGCACATACGATGATATGGAACCGATTTCCATTCTTTGTTAAATAAAACCGATCTTTTCCACAAAATAGATAATTACTCATCTCCGATGTCTCTCTCCAAAAGATCATGCAATTGTCTTGACAAACATCAATCTTTTGATATGGCAATAAACCCAAAGATCACATCATCTTCTTTGTCTCATAATAGGATTCTACTGCATTATTATCTTCTGGCAAATAATCTCTTACTAATTCCAATATCGAATCCATGCAATTCTCAGACAAATTATTTTCAGTCTTCAAATTCATCAAACGTGCAGACAGAGATAACTGTGATAAACCACTCCTACAACCATCATAAAGTGGATTCCTAGCACTTTTTAAGGGTTTTTATTTGTAAGTAGATAATATTTTTCTCGTTTAGAAAACAAAATAAAAGTTTTCTTCTTCTCTAGACATCCCATCGATTTCAAAATTTTGTAAAACATATAGAATTGGAATATCGTCTTAGTTTCGTTCACCTAACCATGAATATATGTTAATTTATCCATTTTTTATTTGTTTCCCTATATAATAATACAATTAAAACGGCATTCTTTATATTCAAAGGAAACACAAATTATTCGTGAAAAACTAAAAATAATTAGTGTAGTACTAGTACCTTAATAAAAAAAATTGGCATTCACTATAACTCAACTTTATATGTTGACATCACTGAAAGATTTACATTTCCCATTGACGTTATGACGGAGTCTAAGCCAGTTAGAATAAATATTCGACCTTTATTAATTGAAATTAATTAGTGGTGTACCCTTACAAGAAAAAAAACAAGAAAGAGAGATATCAAAAATATGGGGCGTCCATAAAACAAAGGAACCAAACGCGCAACTCCAAAAGTATTTTCGTTGGGCCAAAGTGTTTTAAGAATATATTTCTCTAAAAAACGTTTTAACTTCAAATCTACTCTTAATATATTGATAATTTTATATTATTCTTGTCGACAATTTTTCTCTCTTCTTCAAAGCATCTCGATTTCTCTCTCAACTGTGGCGCGAAAATAACTGTTCTCCCACACCACAACAGATTCGGTGAGAGTAGCTTGAAATCGGCATCAGATTTGCTGCCAATAAATAGAAATCATTTGTGGTCAACAAAGAAGCTTGCAATTAAGTAGGTTCCGTAGAAAAACTGTTGCACTAGATCACAGAATCTTAGTAGTCCAAGGGTCGCAGGGGTAAAAGGGTCGCAAAGGGGTCAAAGGGTCGCAGGGGTAAAAGGGTTGCAAAGGGGTCAAAGGATCGCAGGGGTAAAAGGGTCGCAGGGTTTAGGATAGGGTCACAGGGGTAAAAGGGTCGCAGAGGGTAAAAGGGTCATAGGGGTCCAAGGGTCGAAGAGGTAAAAGGGTTGCAAAGGTACAAGTGTCACAGAGCGATCTCTTCGACCCTAGGAACCCCGCGACCTTTGTATCTCTTTGATCCTTAGACCCCTGCGACCCTTTTCCCTCTACGACCCTTGGATCCCTGCGACCCTTGTCCCTCTACGAATCTTGTTACAATAATACTAAATCTACAAAAACAGCGATACTAACAATATAATAAAAATAATTTATTATTTACAAATACAATTATTTACAAATAATTTGAATAAAATTTTGAAAATAATAATTTATCAAGTTATTTACAAATAATTGACTCAAATATCTACGAGCCTTGTACATTCGCGGCCCTTAGACCCGTGCGACCCTTATCCCTCGTGACCTTTCGACCCGTGCGACCCTTGTCCCTCGCGACCCTTGGACCCGTGCGACCCTAGTCTCCCTTTGACCCTTGTTCCTCTGCTACCCTTGTTACAATAATAGGAAATCCACAAAAATAGCGATACTAACAATAACACTAACAATTGAATAATAGAAAATCCACAAGATCAAATGAAGTTCATGTTAAAAGGAGGTTCAAAGAAATCAAAATACAACTCAAATCAAAATATGTTATTGACAAATCAAAGCACAGGTTCTCCTCCAATGGAGAAGAATGCTACTATGAGGGAATAATCCACGTTCATTCCATTTTCTTGACAAAACTGTCTCCACCCCCTCTGATGCAAGCGCCACAACGACTCACGGGCCTTAAAGCTGCTAGCCAAAAATCAAACCTTATGCAATAGAACATTCCGCAATCGAGGTACATCATTATCTGATATCGTCTACGGTAAAGACCGTTCTCCCTCGCAAACCCTATCAAAAGTGTATGCAACATCACCAAGTTACATCAGTATAAATGAATAAAAGTCGAATAAATAACCAAATTATATATGATGAATCGGTTTGAGGTCACTTACCAATGAATCTATGGCCAGATTTGAACGCGTGACTGGTACAATGAAAACTCTCTCATCAGGAGTGACCCCAGTGATGGTAAAGAGCATGTCACCTTTGAGACGGAAAAGTACGACATCCCATTTAGTCGTTGTAGAAATCTATCTATACATCAGTAAATTTGGAGCCATCCAACTTGACTTCCAATGTTCTATTAGACGCATTCAATTTAAGCGTTGTCGTGTTGTTGTCCCTCGTATTCCCGTAAATATACTCCTCGATGAAGAACTTCAGAATGTCCTGTAACAAAAACCGAAAAACAAAGTAAAATCTATACATTTTCTACAAGTAACATACCGACAGAGTGTTTTAAAGAAGATTACAAGGTAGTTTAGATGCTGCACAAGAATGTCTCGGAAGAAATGAGGGAAATGTGGCATTTTCGGAAAAAATGGATGGACGATGATGAGCGGAAAAAATGGATAGGAAAAAAGGAAACGGGTGGAATTCAAAAAGACATGACATCAAATCGGCGTTAGATGGAATTCGAAAAGACATGACCACACGGTCACATGGTCGCAGGGGTAAAAGGGTTGCAGGGGTAAAAGGGTCGAATGGGTAAAACGGTCGTAGGGTCAAGGGTCGAACGGGTAAAAGGTTCACAAGGGATAAATGGTGTGACCCTTGTACCTCTACGACCATTGGACCCCTGTGTCCCTTTACGCTTTATTATTAAAAAATTATTTACAAATAATATGAATAATTTTTTAAAAATAACAATGTACAAAGTTGAATTATCCATTCGCAAAATAAAAATTATTTACAAATAATATGAATAAATTGTTAAAAAAAAAACAACGTACCAAATTACATCTTCTGTAATCAAAGAGTAAACATTTTTTAAGACCCTTGGAGCATGCGACCCTTGTCCCCCTCCGACCCTTGTCTCTCAACGACCCTTGGACCCCTCCGACCCTTGGACCCATGCGACCTTGGACCTCTGCGACCACTTGGACCTCTGCAACCACTTGGACTTCTGTGACCCTTGTCTCCCTTCGACCCTTGTACGTCTGGGAAAATTTGTCCTCTGCGACATCGATACTAACAATAATACATTCTCTACATTAATATACTAAATGAGAGAGATGAATGATATTAAGAGGTAGTTCTTCAGAAAGCTCGGAAGATGATGAGAGTTAGAGAGAGTGTGTCGTTATTCGAAAAAGGATGGGTGGAAGATGAGGAAAGTTAGAGAGAGAGTGTGTCGTTATTCGAAAAAAGGAAACGGTTGGAATACAAAAAGACATGACCCTGACATTGAATCGCCGTCAGATGGAATTCAATATGTTTTTTCAAATTTTGGTTAAACGTTCGGCGGGAATTTTGGTGAAAATGATAAAATGTCAAAACACCAATCAAAATTGAGGGTGGCATGGATCGCATATGCGAAATCGACGAATTTACAGGTTTGTAATGATAAAATGACAAATCCAATCAAAACCGAGGGTGCCTTGGGTCGCACAGGTCGCATATAAGCAAAATCGACGAATTTACAGGTTTATAATGATCAAAATGACAAAACCAATCAAAACAATACATTTACAATGTCAAACTAATTAATGCCAAATGAGGGTCACATGGGTCGCTTGGTCGCATATATTGATGAAAAGATGCGAAATCGATGAATTTACGGGTTTATGATGATAAAATGACAAAAACCAATCAAAACAATACATTTAAAACGTCAAACTAATTAATGCCAATAGAGGGTCGCATGGGGCGCTTGGTCATATATATTGATGAATAGATGCAAAATCGACGAATTTAGTGTTTGTAATGATAAAATGACAAAAACCAATCAAAACAATACATCCACAACGTCAAACTAATTAATGCCAGATGAGGGTCGCATGGTTCATATGGGTCGTTTGATCGCATATATATTTCAAAAGATGCAAACTCGACAAATTTACAGGTTTATAATGATAAAATGACAAAAACCAATCAAAACAATACATCTACAACGTCAATCAACGGTTAAAATAGATTATGACCCATGTGTCCCTAGTTGAGTTGTGTATAACCAATGCTTGTGTTTAAAAAGTGATAGTGGTGTTTTAAGAACTCGTCGAATGAGTTTGAAAAAAAATTCAAAAATTACATTTAACATTTTGTTCAAATGTCGATATTATTTATATTATTTTCTCTATTGATTCTAAATTAGACTTATACAACTCAAATTATACAACTTATATTGATAATGGCATGGGTCGCTTGGTCGCATATATGGATCAATAGATGCGAACTCAACGAATTTACTAGTTTATAATGATAAAATGACAAAAACCAATTAAAACAATACATTTACAACATCAAACTAATTAATTCCAATTGAGGGTCGCATGGGTCGTAAGGTTCGATCAAAGCTTCTAAATCAAAACAATACATTTACAACGTCAATCAAAGACTGCATGCATTCTATTTCCACGTCCTCCGTCTTCCAGTCTTCTGCATTCTTCTTGTTTGGTATTGCAGTCCAGAGTTATCTCCTGCCATGTACTTCGTCTTCCAGTAACATTTCAAGAGTGACCCAACACCGTCATCTAAGTCACCCCCGCAACTCGACAGTGACTGCACAGAGACTGAGTCTGCCGATTACCAAGACCTTAAGTAACACATAAACTACACGATGCCCTGAGTCGACAATGGTGACTGTGGCACGCAGGTCACAAAGGTAAAAATGTTTTTCATAGAAATTGGGGTTATATATGTATAATAAGAGAAGAGACGTAGACGTTAACTTATAGACATAGGTTGGAAGGGTCACATGGGTCGGAAGACAGGAGTCTGACAGTAAAACGACAAGTCACATAGATAGGAATGATCACATGGGTCGGTAGGGTCACATGGGTCGGAAGGGTCACATGGGTTCGAAGACAAGAGTCTAACAGCAAAACGACAAGTCACATGAGTCTTCGTACATGGGTCATATGTGGTCGCATGAGGTCGCATGCGTCGGATGGGTTTCCGTTTAAACATGATTCTAATTTAATCGATTGAGGGTCGTATAACGGGTCATATTGGTTCACATGAGTCGGATGGGTCATAACCGTACGAACAATAGATGAAAAATAAGACACTTTCAACGTTTAAATATTGATTACATAAGGTCACAGAGGTTACAAAGGTCACAAAAGTTACAAAAAAGTTACATCAGGTTACATAAGGCTACAAAGGTCACAAAAGTTTCAAAAAAAGTTACATAAGGTTAGATAAGGTCTCAAAGGTCACAAAATTACAAAAAAGGCAAGAAAAAAGTTGAAGAAAAAAAGAAAAAAGGTTATATAAGGTCTCGAAGGTCACAAAGGTCAAATTTGCCGACTTTAGCGACACATACGGAGCCCTCCCCGTAAAGAGAGTCGTGTGTGACTCAATGCCTTGTCCAAGTTGACCTCCAACTGTAACCTTAGGTAACACGGATACAGCTTGATGCCTCAGTCTGCCGATTACCATGACCTTATAGAGTGCAGATATAGCACAAAGTCCTCCATCCACGTTGTAAGTACTTGTGTGTATCTCCATAGAGACCGAGTCTGACGATTACCAAGACCTTGAGTAACAAATAGACAACACGATCCCATGCGTCCACCATGTGACCATTGTGACGAAGGTCATAATGGTCACAAAGGTAATAAGGATTTTTCAGAGAATTTAGGGTTAGAGACTTAAACGAAGAGAGGAGAGAGACGAGATTCTCCCGATTCATTCTCATCTCAATTGGGTGTTATGGCGAGACTTAAAAAATTTGATGAACCTTTTGATATAGAGGTAACAGAGACGTGTCGCAATGGTCTTAAGTGTGGCATTGGTAAAATAAAAAGCATAGCTAGCACTGGAAAAGCCAGTAGTCTGACATTGAAAAGACTAGTCGAAAGGGTCGAAATGGATAAATGGGTCGCAATGGTCGCATTAGCCGGAAGGGTCGCAATTTTAACATGGGTCGCAAGGGTTGCATGAGGCTCTGTAACCCAGTGCGACCGCGTGACCCTTGCACCTATGCGACCCTTATACCTCTACGACCCTTGTATTCCTGCGACCCTTTGACCCCTGCGACAACATACCAAGTATTTAAAAATTAACAATGTACCAAATATTTACATCTTCCATTCCAAAAAAAACAATGAACCAAAATATCAAGTTAGTCTCGGGATGGATGGATACGTTTTCCATAACTAAATATATCAACCGCCATCTTCTCACACATGGAAGTAACATTGTCGTCGCAAATTAAGTAAAAAGTATCCCTCCTTCTCATTAACGAGGCTTCTACGAATTTGTAGGCGAAAACACCACAGTTATTCCCGCTTTTGTTCTGTGACAGACCTTCATAATACTCATACTTCCATTCATCTTCTCCAGAAGCCATAGAAGGAAACCCTCTGAGAATGAGCATTTTGGGGACAACGTTTCTTACCTTCTGAATCACTGGATCAATATGCGTTTTCTTCATGCTGCTGTGGCAATCGTATACCGTGATGCATCGGGTTTTGAATCCGCTTTGATAGCTACCCAATGACGTCCTACCCATTGACTTTTCTTCGATGGAATGTTTAGAACCGAGACAAAACCTTCAAAATCACTCATTGGTGTCTTCGTACTTCTGAATGGATACTTGACATTCAAAAAATCACTAAGAATTTTCGGCAAAGTTTTAATATCCTCATACATCCACAGTGAGAGCATCTGCATGAAAGCAACAGGACAAACATAATAATTCTGATACACAGCGGGCATGAATGCCGAGCGAAAAGACAACACCATCAACGCCTCATGCAATTGCTGCAAAGAAAAAAATTAATACACATGAATACATATGACACAAAACTCTGTGACTAAGGGTTTAAAAAATTACATCATCTTCAAGTCATACGTTGGGCATTAATATAGTCTCCCGAAACTTTGACCCCCGAGGAAAATCTAGCTTATATTTCCACCACTGCTCATGTCGAGATGTCTTCAGGAACACATATAGATTAGTCAACTTTACACCGGTAGCATTAACGAACGAAGGAAATCGTGGTATCTCTCCTTTTACTAATCCTCTGGGCTTCCACACAAACTCCCTTTACTCTTCAGGTTCTTGAACCACCTTCTTTACGGGTTCTTAAATTACATTTTCTACGGGTTCTCCATCAAAATCTTTCCATCGCCTCTCCCTCGCAGTGTTCTTGCTCTTTTCGCCGACAAAGGTTCAACATATGATGCAGACTCTTTCGATAAAGGTCCAGCACCTGCATAAAATTTACTTCATTAAACATATGGCGACCAATGCGACCTATGCGACTAATATGACCTTTTGTGACCTATGCGACCCATGCAACCAATACGATCTATGTGACTCAAATGACCGTACTTACTTGGTGGTACTTCAACAATAGCGGTGACCTCTTGGACAGGAACCATTGCTGGAGTATCCTTGGCAGGAACCTCATCGGCGACGTCATCAACAGGACCCACTAAAGTATCTTTAGTGTTGACCTCTTCGACAGGATCCACTGGAGCATTTGCATAAAATTACTTCATTCATTAGACTCATCGTGCGTTACATTGATTATGTAATACATGCGACTTTAACGATCTAGTGACCCATGTGACATATGAAACTCATGCGACCCTTGCAACCCACGCGACTCTAGATATCCAGCAACTTGTGCGACCCTACGACTTATATGTCCCTGTGATCGATCCGACTCTTGCGAACCATGTCGACTCTCGATGGAAATTGACTCTCAAATGACCTTTTTCACTAAATATTACTTACTTGGTGGAACTTCATCAGGAGCAATGTTTGCCAAAATCCTCTTCTAAGCCATCTCCAGAGTCAACCGGCTCTTTGTTTGGCTCTTTTCTTGACACTGGATTTGGACGTTGAAGGAATTCAAAATCATAATCGCTAAAGTTCCAAATGATTGGTTTCCGGTGCTCGCATCTTTCTCGACATCCTTTGATTTTGGATTAGGCAAATGAATCCCGACATCCCGTAGAAGGTCTCTTACGGTGTTGATGATTCTTTTCTCCGACTTCCTTATTTCCTTTATTAATTTATGCTCCAGTGTCAGAGGGACTGCAGAATCAGCAACACCTATGCATCATTCGTCTTTTTCATCTTGGACCTCTATTATTTTTTCACTCACGCTATCCTTCCTCTTAGTCCTTTTTTTATCACCAAGAGCTACTTTTCGTGTCAGCAATTCTTGTTTACGGATATCCTCTCAACAAATACCCTTCGGATTTCTACGAAGATGTTCCATCCATATCTGAACATCGGGATCGTCACATCCCTCGTAATCCTCCAGATCATAAAGTAAAGCTTCCTCTTCGTGTTCAGCACGAAGAATACTTTGAATATCCTGAAAAACAAAAAATAACCATTATTACCCTCTGTGGCCCTTGTTTCCCCTGTGACCCTTGTGTAATTTTTACCTTAGAATCTCCGATCTGCCTTATCACATCTACATACTTCGGGTTAAAACTGGATTTAACCATCTTCTTGCACATTTTTGGGCATAATGGATGCGCATCCACAACTCAACATACCATCCCTTTCCGCCCAAACTAAGGATGGTTTCGAATGGAAGTAACTGAAACATTAAAACAAAATTATAAGAATGCAAAAAGTACGAAAACATTCAAGTTTTCTGAATAATATATACTATTTTGGTTTCGGTGATTCCCCGCTAACGTGCTTGCGGAAAGTATCCACAATCTTCTCGAATGTGTAACGCCCCCATGGAAAACCTTCACAAAATTCCAAGTCATCACCCATGTCAATGAGATCATGCCTGATAGAGTTTTCTGCTGAAGCCTTGTGAGCAATAATTTGCGCCAACAACATCAAAGTTGCCAACCTCTTCCGGTCGTCGGAATTCTTTGCCTTCACAAGCTTTTCACTGACTTGTGCGAGGGTCACCTTTCCACGGCCGAAATTCTTCAACCTAAATGTGTCACCCCTTTTAGACTCCCATCCTTTGGGATATGGTCCGCATTTCAATCCGGAAATTAGTGCGTATTCCACTATAGAGTACCGGATTGCGAATGTCGTTTAAGACCAACCACAACTCCTTGTCTCGTATATTCACGGAGTTTTTAGTAGGATAGATATTTGAACCTTCATCAATGTGGAGTCACATTAGAAATGGAATAAATGCATAAATTGTGACTCCTTCTTGAAGTAATGCAACTTGTATTCATCTAAGATTCCTCTCAGCGTCGTTATTGTCGCGTGAGGATAACACTTGGTGATGATCTTTGGTATTTTGTCTGTGTGCTTGAATTCATACACAAACTTCGGCTTTGGCGCCACCTAAAAATGACCAACTAAGAACACATTATACTTTTACCGACTTAAGCGACCCATGCGACTCAACCGACCCTTGCGACCCATGCGACTCAACCGACCCTTGCGACCCATGCGACTCAAACGACTCTTAGACACTCTGCGACACTCAACCGACTCACTGAGACTCAAGCGACTCATGCAACTCAATTGACCCATGCGACTCAAGCGACCTACGGAGCATAATATCAAGCGACCCACAGGGTATAATATCAAGCGACCTATGCGATTCAAACAACCCTTGCGACTCAATGAGATAAACAACCCTTGCGACTCAATGACATAAGTGACCCATGCGACGCAAACGATCCATGCGACTCAAACGACCCTTTGACCGACTCATTGAGTCAAAGATGGTCATGCAACTCCTACGATCCTTGCGACTCAACCTACTCACTGACACTCACCCATTTCAAATCAATAAACCATTTTGTGACTCGACAGCTTGCAAAACCCTAGAAATCGATCTACATACTTATTGACGCCATTGAAGATTGACTCGTGCTCTCTTCTTCACTACTGTTGTTGATTCTAGTCATTTTCTTTCTTTCCAACTTCAAATCGAACCCTCTCAAGTTCAAAATTACTTATTCTTTCTTGCTCTAAACTTTGAAACATATTTCACGTCGAAAATTTGTACGACTTTCTTGCTTTTGACACGGTTTGACAGTTTTTCACGTCGAAAAACTGCAAAACTTGGGTTTTTTCACATTCGAAAATTAAGGGCAAATTTATCTTTTTTTCAGTTTTTTTTATTTAATAATTATTTCAGGGGAGTGTATTTTTTAAACGGTTTAGCCCTATAAAAGTATATCTGATATTTCCGCCGAACGAAACTAACCGATTAAATATAATCAAAATTAATTTCTTTTATCCAATTCAATTCAGCATCTATATCATTTATTTATTTATTAAGGTACACCATTTGTCGTTTTGAAGCATACGCAAAATTAAAGTACCACTTAATTAGTACTGTAACAACAATTATTTTTATAACAAAATTGCTCTACATTTTTTTTTATCATGGAACGTTTCTCTGATATGATATCTTATACATAAGTGGATTCCAGTTAGAAATCGATACAGTGTAATTTTACCTAAATATTGGAAGAAGATGCATTTTTTGTCTGACCACTCAGCCGGATTCATTCGGATTCCGTAACAGAAATCTTTTCTCATATACCCCTATTAAATTATCAAGGTAGGAGACAAAATATAATTGGAATCATAAATGGATCATGTATTATATAATGTATAAATAAATAATATCCAATATGGTTTAGTTTATATAGAGGTGTACAAAATGTCTTCTGTGGCTTAGATTTTTCAAAATCTAATTGAAGATAATATTCACATTAGTTGATTTTTAGAAGGTGGATCTCCAATGGATCGTAAGATCAATACATTTTCATATATATATATGTAGAGGTTATTAAACTTAAGAATATATTAGCATAAACAAAATTGTAAACAGTGTTGTATGTCGAACATTGTCCTCCAATAGATAAACATCCAAAACAAAATAAATATAAAGATATTTTGTTGTCAAACTATAAAATAAATAATATATGATGCAATTTATACAGTTGTGATGTATTAAATTCACGTATTATTTTAATTTCCAAATGCTAAAGTCCACGAAGATGACGAGAATGATCCCAAATCATTATTGTTTAAAAAATGATAAGAATGTGAGATACTAGATTACATAATTAGGTAACATGTGCAAACGTGTACACATATCTTAAAGCCGCATCTAGTTGTCAATGCAGAAACCTCAGGTTATGTTTTAACCAAATATTTTTGTCTTTTTGTGAGCAAATTACGTTACATTTTCTTTACGGTAGAAATAGCGTTATCAGTATAAAACGGTAATTTTACGTTATTGTATAGATCGAAAGGTATGGTAAAATAAACTTAAATTAGTTTTACAAATTTCAATCCTATTTTCAACAAAATACTATCGTTAATTTGAATTGAATTTAAATAAAATTTACTAGATAAAGTTTAGGATGTCAATAATTGAACTATTATAATAAAA
Source organism: Gynandropsis gynandra (assembly GCA_036759665.1). Lineage (NCBI taxonomy): Eukaryota > Viridiplantae > Streptophyta > Magnoliopsida > Brassicales > Cleomaceae > Gynandropsis > Gynandropsis gynandra. Next base: position 39,560,239 of record CM071866.1, read on the forward strand.
AATATTAGGGACAAAAATCTATTTTTCCCTGCATATCGTATTTTATTTATACTATCTTCTCAAATATACGATTTATTTTATTTCTTTTTAGACTTTTCCATGCACAAGTTGTTATACAAAGATATATTTTTATTGTAAAAATAAATTATTTATGTTTAAAAATTATACAGGAATGTTATAACGAAAGATAATTACTACATATAAGTATTGGAGGGCCAAATAAAATTTCAAATTCTTATTGATCATGGTGATTTTAGAAAGGCAATTGAATTACGTGAGATAACGTTGAGGTAATCGACAGCGCCAACGTATTGAAGGGTTAGGATAAGGAAAAAACAACAAATAAATATCTTAAATTTATTCCACATCGAGAAAAATCACCTTAAGCTTATCTTAGTATATCGGATTAACTATTTTTTTTTTCTGAATGTCTCGAACGACTAGAAAATCTTCTCAGGACGATCATATCCCACTGAATCATCTACTTTCCTCCTTCGAAGATTTTCAGTGACAAGGAAATCTTTCTAAAACGATAAGTAGAAAGAATTCATTATCATGTGTTTAATTATTTTCCTTGTTTTGATATATAGTCTTTCCTATATAAAGCTCTCCACCCCATTTGTAATAGAGGAGAATAATTGATAAGAAATAAACCCATTTGTTTTGTTGATCGTTGTCAAGAACACGATGTCTTCCCCTTGTTATGGGAACAAATACAATCATGGTATCTTGAGATTGTTACGGAAACAACTAAAGTCACGTCGGATTGTACCAAGACGCTCTCGCACCTCTTGTGGTGTCCTGTGCTTCACCCTCAAAACACATTTTATCCATCTTCCCTCACGAAACTACATTGTCTCGTGAGATCATAGCCCCCACCGACAACCCCTATTATCCACCATCAACTGAAGAACTCTCTTGAAGAGCACCCTTAGGCCAGTCAAGAGATTATCCACCTTCTACCTCTATCATCCACCGTCAATTGACGAATTCTTGAAGAGTGCCCTTAGACCAGCCAAGAGGTCCTCGTTAACACAAAGGACTAACTCTCTTGAAGAGTCCCTTAGGCTAGTCAAGAGATCCTCCACCTTCCACCACTATCACCTACCGTCAACGGACGAATTCTTGAATAGTGCTTATAGGCCAGTCAAGAAATCAACCTTGACACAATGAATCTTACTCGTGAGATCGAGGTTAACGGATTCTCCATATGTGTCCCGAGTTACCACCCTAAGGCATGTATCATTTTGGTATCAGAGTCTGGTTCAAGGACCAAAGGTACGCTTCTATCTTACAAAACAAGAAAAAAAATGCAACAAAAGCATATGGCGGAGCAAGGAGACAAATCAAAATTTAACAACAAACTCGTCGCGATTATGCAAATGCTCCAACGAATGGAGTCTAGAATGAATCACCTTGAAGAAGCAAAACGATCAAATCCTCAACCTAGACGACGAGATCGTCGAGCATCACCTCGACATGATCTTAAGGATAAGGTCGAAGATTTGCTCAGATGACGAAGAGGACACCACATCATATGCGAGGATGAAAAATCAGATGAAGCACCACCTCAGAGACATCGACATGAACACGACAGTAACACTTTTAAGTTGAAACTACCTACTTTCGCTGGACATATTGACCCAAACGCTTATCTCGATTGGGAAAGGTGGATGGACCATATTTTTAATGTACATCTACACGGAGCGCAAAAAGGTACAGTACACAACAACACAACTCACAAATCATGCTCTTACTTGGTGGGATTGTGAGTTGAGCGTTAGACATCGTACACGTCTAGAACAAGTCGCTACGTGGAAGGAAATGAAAGCGCTCATGCGAAGGAGGTATGTACCACCGCACTTCCATAGAGATTTGGAACGCCTATATCAAAAATTAACCCAAGGAAGTCGGATTGTCTAAGAGTGCTTTGAAGAATTTGAGCATTTTCGAAGTAGGCTGGAAATTGATGAAGATGAAGAAACTGTTATGGCTCAATTTTTGGATGATTTAAATGAACGGATTGCTAGAGAGGTCCAAAGACAAAGCTACCATGATTTGCAAGATATTTTGCATTTTTCAATCCAATTTGAGCAGTAGATATAGAAGAAGCAAGCCACGACCAAACGAACAAATACTTTGAGTTCATACCACGACTCAAAAGTAAAAAAGAAAAGCAAAGAAGGGAAATGGGACCCCTATATGGGCATGGCATCAAAGAGCAGGACCAAGAAAAAGAACAAGGAACAAGGACATATGGCTCATAAAGGACATAAGACAATACAAACCAATGGTTGGAGCTGAAGAAGAAACCCTCGACAAAGAAATCATGTACCCAGAGAATGGGGAGCTCCTTGTCACTAACCAAGTTCTTCTAAGTACATTTGTGAAACCAGATGAAAAGACGCATTGGGAAAGCACTTTTCCACACTCAAAGCTTTATAAACGACAAGGCTTCAAGGTTTGTAAGGACAGGAGAACCACGTATAGACTTCATCTTTGGAGATAGGTTCAAGAACAAGGAAAGAGATTGGATACGGTTGCACCCGAGACAACATGGGTTCTCCAAAAGAAGGAGTCTAAAGCAAGCACCAAAAGGGGGTGATCCATTCCACAGTCCAGAGCGTATCAACAAAAATACCAACCACCTCGGACTACCTGATGGTTACAATTTGAGGAGGAATCGCTTGCAACAGGGAGGGAATTATGAGGTCATCGAAAAATCAAGATGAGGAGTCCGAAGCAAGTACCAATAGGAGATGACTCGTACCACAAGCTAGAGTGGCTTAACCAAATTTTTTACCACCATGGACAACCTATTGGTTACAACTCGAGGACGAATCACTCGCAACAGGGAGGGAATGATGAGGTCCTCGACAGCGCCACCGTAGATAAAGAGGGTCACATCGACGAGGCGCTAAACCAAGAAACAAAATGGAGAAAATTTCCCTAGACCTACTTGCACATGGCCAGATCAGAAGCTCGTGGAATAAGTGTTCAAGGGTAGGAAAGGAAACATGGGAGTCACAGGAAAATCATGAAGAAATACGGAAGGGCTCATACCACATTGATTTGGAAGGATGGAATATAAAGATCTTACCTTATCACATCCAACGAATAGGAAGATGTCCAAGGATATCAATATCCCTTCAAGACCTGTATTTTCCCCCACCAATGATATCCGACGGTTTATCCCTACTCAAGGAAAACCCACGTCGATTTTCTACACTGAATTTGTCCATGATCCGCACCATTGAAATCGAAGGGCTTGTGTGGTACAGATAAAAAAAGGCGGGAAATAAATCTCTCATATTTATTTCATGGCTAGGAAAATCTCCCCAAAATATGATTTTTTCCACCATAACCTCTACTTTCATGTTTTGAATATCTCGAATGGCTAGAAAATCTTCCCAAGCCGATCATATCCCACCAGATCATCTACTTTCCTCCACTGAAAATTCTCAATGATTGGGAAATTTTCGTAAATGGTAAGTAGATAAATTCGTAATCATTTATTTATGAAATTTCCTGTTTTGATATGGATTTATTCCTATAGAAAAGACTCCACCTCATTTGGAATAAGTATACTATACTTTGCAGAGAATAAAGTCTTTTTGTTTTCTTGATTTTTCATCAAGAACATAATATTTTTCAACTTGTTCTCGGAACAATTGAATTCATGGTGTCTTCAAATTGGTCCGAGAATAATTGAAGTCATATCTGACTGTATCAACAGGCTTCCACACCTCTTGTGGTGTGCATCACTCCATCATAAATACTTCGACAACCATCATCAACTCCATCCTCCTTCATCGCCGGAAGAATTTTACAGAGATCCCTTAGACCAATCAAGAGATCCTCCACCATCATCCAACTTCCACCACTATCAACCACCCATCAATGGAAAAATTCTTGAAGAGAACCTCCTTGAGAACAAACGAATCCTACTCGAGAGATCGAGCTCAAACGGATTCTCGATATGCATCCTGTGATCCCATCCCGAGGTGCGTATCATTTTGGTATTAGAGCCTGGTACAAGGACCAAAGGTACACTTCTATCCTAAAGAAAAAATAAAAATAAAGAAAGATAAATTACCTTTCACCATGGTTTGCCTGGTTGTTACGATTTGAGGACGAATCACTCGTAACTAGGAGGGAAGGATGAGGTCATGGACAGTGCCACCGTATCTAAGGGTTCGGGTGACACAGATAAGGAAAAAACGGTTAATAAATATATTATATTTATTCCACATCGAGAAAATGTCCCAAAGCTGATGTTATTCTACCAGATTATCTACTTTCCTTTTTTTGAATATCTGGAACGACTAGGAAATCTTCTCAAGACAATCATATCCCGTGGAATCATCTCCTTTTCTCTTTCGAAGATTCTAAATAACAAGGAAATATTTCTAAAACAGTAAGTAGATTAAATTCGTAATTATTTTTCTTGTTTGGATATGGAGTCTTTCCTATATAAAGGACTCCACTCCATTTGTAATAGAAGAAAAGAATTGATAAGAAATAAACCCATTTTTTCTTGATCGTTGTCAAGAACACGATGTCTTCAACTTGTTCCGGGAACAAGTGAAGTCATGGTGTGTTAAGATTGTTCCGGGAACATTTCAAGTCACATGGGACTATATCAAGAGGCTCACGCACCTCTTGTGATATCCTTCACTCTACCCTCAAACACCTTTTATCCACCTTTCTTCCCCTCACGAAGCTACTTTTTTTTCGTGAGATCATAGCCCCCGCGTCAACCCCTATCATCCACCATCAAAGGAAGAATTCTCTTGAAGAACGCCCTTAGGTTAGTCAAGATATTCTCCACCTTCCACCTCTATCATCCACAGTCAATTGAAGAATTCTTGAAGAGTACCCTTAGGCCAGTCAAGAAGTCCTGATTGACATAAACGACTAACTCTCTTGAAGAGTGCCCTTAGACCAATCATAAGATCCTCCACCTTCGACTACTATCATCTATCGTCAACGAATAAATTCTTGAAGACTGACCTTAGGCAAGTCAATAAATCAACCTTGACACAACGAATCTTACTCGAGAGATCGAGGTTAATGGATTCTTCGTATGCGTCCCGAGTTGCCACCCCAAGGCATATATCAAACAATGTGTCAATAAACTATTTGTTTAAAACAAAACTCATAACCCTTTATATAAAAATTGTTATCAATCTCTTGTAATTGGGTTTGATTTTTGTAAATTTATATTGATTATCATGTGTTTTTTCAATTTTTTTATTAAAAAATAATTTAATTTGTAATAATATTAAAAATAACTTATTTAATTAACCATTTGTTAAGTATAGTGTTAAATTACTTGTTTAGTACAAATAGTTTTAAAAATTGTAAGTTCATCTATATATTATTTTTTTTAAAAATGAGTATGAATCGATTCTCAAAAGCTCCAAATCGATTCTCAACGGGTCCAAATCCATCGAAATGGCATGTGTTTTTGTAGTGAAAGGCTTTGCCACTTCGTTGACAATAATCAATGGAGTGCAACAGATATATATTCGTTGATATATTGCAACAGATGCTCATTGCAAAAATGCAATGGATGCCCGTTGTCAATTGTCAACGAATGTTCGTTGACATACCCATTAGAAAGCAAAAATGGCGCGAATTTCAAAACTTTCACCGGTTGCACGCTGAAATAAAAAGGCAGGAATCATCAACGGATACCCATTGGAAAGGAAAATGACGGGAATTTTAAATAATTGAACGGATGCTCGTTGGACATAATGAAACTTTTCAATGCTTGTCCGTTGGAATATCGACAAAAAATACAAAACAAATAAAAATGAAAATTAAAAATTAATATTAAAAAATTAATAAAAATTAAAAATCAAATTACAACAAATTGTCTAAACCGGTACCACCGTCTTCATCCATGTAATTACCAAGCCTCGTGAAGAGGTTGCATCGGAGTCGATGATCAGTTCTTATCTCGATGTTGCCCTCGTCAGTGCTGGTGGCTGATACGCTCGACCAGTCAGCTACTCGATGATACTCTCCATGTGACGCATCTGCGCTCGCGTTTATCAAAGTTTAGATTGTATTAATTGAATAGCATCGTGTGTTCCATGAAGAGCAACTTCTGTTGTTCGAAGTGTAATCTCGAGCTACTTGATGCTTCGTTCTTGCATGGAAATCTTTTGTACCGTGGGAGGTAGCGTCGTTGCGTCCTCGACGATATCATTTGGTAGCGAACCTAGACACTAGAAATGCCCCTTATACGATCTAACAGAGTGCAATGAAAAATATGTTAAAGTTAATATATCGTTAGAAAATATTTTATTTAACTAGAGAATTATTATAGCAATGACCTTATTATATACCTTTAAATAAATTTTATCCTTTTGTAAACGACTAATATCGTCGATAGTTGAACCGATGGCTTGTGATTGATGTATGATCTTCTCCGTCACAGCTTTCACAGTCCGTTCCACCCAAGCGTCGACCAGCTCAGGTTCATCGACCTCTTCCCGATGACGGATTTCGTCTTGTTGTGGGTCTCTACAACTAGCTCAAAAAGAGTCGGTTCTCTTCTCATCATATGCATCTGTAACATTATAATATTGATTAGTAAACAACTTTATATAACAATAAATTTAAATCATTAAATTAAATAAATTTTATTAATTCTTTCTTTTTTTAGGAATTACTCTGATCACGAGGTATGGCGATACGGACAATCTCGCTTTTGGCCTTGAAGTCCTCTGAATCCCAATATTGGAAAATTTGGTTGTATACCTCGTCCATTGCCCATGTCGGTTTGACGTTCTTCTTGTAATAGTAGTTCTTGGCATTGTTCATCATCAAGTGTAACGAGCTTGCATATCATACATCCAAGTGGTAAAGATGCATGATGTATCCTTCTTCCGCCATATATATGTGCGCTGCAAAATTAAATTTCAATAAATTGGTTTATAAATAAAAGTATATAATAATTTAAAAATTAAATTATCTTAAAAATAATTACGATAAATGTACACCACCATTGGAAGTGTATAACTTCTAGCATTACGTGCGAGGAGTAATAAAGTCGATCTTGTAGGGAACCTTGGATGATGTTGTTCGTGTGTTTTAGAACATCATCCACATCAAACTTGTACGTGTACATCAAATAATTAAATAGTATTTATAATCAATTTCAATATAAGTTTTCTATCTAATATCTTAACATAACGTCATGTAAAGAAATTCATGATCAATAATAGGGACGAAAGGAGGATCGTCCAAACTATCAATCAATGCATCTATATCCACTATATCATCTTCTTCATCAAATATTGCTTGTGTCGATATAGGTGAAGAGACCAATATGGTGGCGGTGGAGACAGTGGAGGGGCTCCTATGCAACACGCCAACATTCCACTATGACCGAAAAATCATTAAGCTTCATTGGTTTTTAGTTTTATAGATTAATTTTGAGAGAAATTAGTAATTTTGTTTTGAGATTGTGTTGAAAATGTATTGTTCAACGGTTAAAACACAGATATTTCCAATGGGCATCCATTGGAAATTCCAACGGATGACCATTGGAAATAAAGTCACCTAAACGAACGAAATTAATTGACATGGCATCCGATTCAACTTCTAACGGATGCTCGTTGGTAAAGCATGTTCCTGAGGCAACGGACTACGAAATCACGGTACGTAGTCTTCCCAATGGGCAATTGCTGGAAATTCGAATGGATACTCATTGAAAGGAATCGTCGATGTAGTAGCCCTAGCGTAGCAATGATGACAATGTTCAATGGAAATCCGTTGCTAGTTTGCAACGGATACCCGTCGGTCGATGCCAACAGGCATCCATTGCAACTTACCAACGAACATCCGTTGTAACTTACCAACAGACATTCGTTGCAACTTACCAACGGTCATCCGTTGGTATTCTAAACATTGACAACGAGCATTTATTAGGAATTAGCAACAGATACCCGTTGAAAATTGAAAAACCTTGAAAATTTTCGAAGTATCAAATAGAATTAAATGGTTCATCGAGTTTCTGTTGTTGTTCCCAACGGATGCCAATTGAAAATTGAATATATAATTTTCATAAAAAAATTTAAAAAAAGTTAGGTATTAGAATTACATTTCTTATTCCGTTAATTCTTCGAGTGGTGAGTCTTCCTTCAATTGTTCATTGAATTCATCGTCGTATTCATCTTCTGCATCTTCCAATTCAACGTCTTCAAAATCGCGGATGTATTCTCCATCTACGTCAATTCTTGCGAGAATCTCCTCCCGATTTTCGGTATCAATTAACCGTATCGGCTCAGGATGATGAGTTTGCAACAAATCTTTGTTTTTATCTATGCTTATAACTCCACACAACTTGATCTTAACTATGGCCCACCACTCCTCTCTTCGATTTTCATTGTTTTTGGATATTGCACGTAACATACTTTTTTGTTTGATCTATTGTGATGAGTGGATCATACTTACCATATTGCCGTGTCGGATTGATGTCAATTTCTCACCATCGATTTTTTCATGTTCCACATCATATGGTTGGGTCAAACCACCATTTAAAAAGCATTACCTTTAATCTAATAAGATCAAGATATTCTACGTGTAGGATTTGGTGCAAGATGCCATAGAAATTATCGTCATGTATTTCACTATTAAGTCAAACACCGTAATTGTACCTGTTTCTATGTTTTTCCATGATCATAAGTGTGGAATGTGTACTCACGAGTAAACAAAAATGGCCAACAAAACATTTCTTGCAAGGCCATTAGTCAAATCTTTTAACTAGGTAGGATGTCTCTCATCGAAACCTTTGACCTATATAAGATAACAACAAATGAATACTTTATAACATAATGTTTTGATCATATATATATATATATATATGAATACACGTGTACGTACATAATCTCTCAAACACGAGCCATAATGTTGAACTTTCATTTTCGTGAGTTCATCTACATTTAGATGAGGATACGTACTCGTTCCTTCTTCATTGAAATATAATATGTTGAAATATGTGATTTCTTCCAACAAGTATTGTTTAACAATAGATCCTTCAACCATTTCTTTGATTTTTACTTTTTTCTTTAGATGCGAGAAAAACATTTCAAAACGATACATTCATCTGAATTGAACTAGTTCTTGAACATATATCTTTGAAAAATATGCTAATGCTCCATAGCACATCGTAAATGTTTCGTGGTAAGAGCTCAACAAATGAAATTGGAATGAGTTGCTACATTAAAACGTGACCCGATCAGCCTCGAACCTACAATATCCACACACAGAGCAATGTTGAATGCATATCCATCTGGAAATTTAATGTCTTCTTTTAACCACCTTAATAATATGGTTTTCGTCGGCCTAGACAATCTGAATATTGGGATATGTGCTCTTCCATCTCGTAACTCCAACTCAAGTCTTCGATATATTATCTTCAAATATTTTCTTGATTGTATATTATCCTTCATTTTCTCCATCACATTCAAACAGTGTTGATGATGTTATTGAAAAAAAACTGATATGCATAACATCCAAATTATGACGCAATATCATTGATTTCCAATATGGTAGTTCCCAAAAAATAATACGTTTATACCAGTTATGACATTCACTTTGGTCTTTTGGTTTTTGATGCCCACGATCTCCACCGCATTCTACCGAATCTCTCATCGTGTTTAATCGTTCATAATTGATTTGTGTTCTCATTTGCATTCGCAGTGCCTCTTCTATTTATACAACGTTCTTTCGGAAAAAAATATCTTTTATAAATGTATGTCCATGGGGAAGAAATGTTCTATGACAATCAAACTAACATGGTTTCTTCCCATATAGTAATTGAAATGAATCTGTATCCTCCATGCAATATGGACATGCAAATCTCTCGTACGTGCTCCATCCATATAACATTCGAATATCTAGATTTAGGATAGTGATTATTATTTTTAATAGTCATTAACTTTATCCATTAATATTAATACTCATTAACTTTATCCATTAATTTTGATATTTATTTTTTAAATTAACCGAAAATTAAAAAATAATATCCATTATTATTTTTTAATAGTCATTAACTTTATCCATTAATTTGATATAGGACGAAGTTGATGAACTTTTATTTTAAAATCAATTGATTCTTTTATTAAATTCTTAAAAAATATTTCATAAATTTCGTGTTATTTGCTAATATTTTAAATTAATTCAATATAAATATTATTAAATTAATGAAAAAATTTAAATTTCAAATTATTATAAAAATAATAATAATAAACCACTACTTATACGTTAACATATAATAAAAATTTTATTTATTGCGATGTCGTGAAATAACCTCAACTTCATAATATATCTATCACAAAATATATTTGAAGATAAAAAACATATATCATATAATATATATTGAATTAAATCATTATATTCATATATTAATATTTAATTATGAAATAAAAATAGTTTTTTCTAAATAACATCAATTTAGATATTTATTTTTTCTTTTGAAGAATTCAAATTTATTTTTAATTAAATAACCGTGATCAATAAAAATTAAATGTACTAAAATTTGAATTTATAATTTTAAAATATTAAATTTAAATTTATTGAATTTGAGAATTTAAATATATTTATATATATATATATATTTAAGCCAGTGAAAATACAAAGTTTTAAATTCTCAAACTTCCGCATCAATAAATTTTTTATTTTTATTTTTTGATATTCTTAGTTATTAAAGATTTTTTCCATTCATATCTATTAAGATGGATTCATTAACACAAAAAATGGATGAACATCTGTTGAAAGAATAGATAGAAAGAGAGACGTTTTTTGTAGACTGATAATCCTTATCGGGTTCCACTCAGCTAAATGAATTTGCATTAATGTCTTCAGTTTCATCCCTATATCTACATTTTATGGTGTTTTTTTATTCCCCACTCTCCCAATATCTCCACGTATTTGATTGCATTTATCTTCGGTTTTATCCCTGCATATATATTTTATGGCGCTTCTCCGTTCTGATATACATCTGCTTAATTTCCAGAGGACAAGGGCATCGTTCGGTAACCCAGAAATCGCACCAAGCAACTATGCGACAATGGGAAATTGACGGCACTGTAGCGGTTGGGGGAGGAGATTTGGATGACGAGGCAACGACGGTGAACCAAGGGCAAGTGTAGTAAGGAGATGTGACAAGAGAGTCAAGCATACGAGTGGTAGGATTCTACAATTCTAGAGCTGATGTTTGCTGGAGTTCACCGATGAGCTAACGGAGAGAGGCTTGACAGCTTTGAAGGAGAAATATTTCGTCGAAACCGCTAATTTTTCAGTAGTGCCCTCGAGATTAGGTAATTTTTTGTGTTACTATTAACTTCATTTTCTATTCCATACATATGAGTTTCTGTATACAATCGAAGACATGGTCGGTGATTCTCACAAGGTCAGTACCTCTGTGCACCCAATAAGAAAGCCCATGGCGCGAGGGTTTGTAGAGAAATATAGTGAGGAAGAAGACTGGATATGGCGGATCTCTTAAGAATCATAGTTGCGACATCCATAGGCAGCAATTGGGCGTTCTTGGCTGATGGCTCAGAGTGATTTTCGATTGATTTGGAACCGACTTTAGAGGCTTTATCACCTTTTTTGTTAGAATTTGGTTTTTCTTTCTGTTGGATTTTGTACTTTCCGGTTGTAGTTTCCTATAACTATCTGTTAATTCTCTTCTATAGTGATTCAACCACACTAGAAAAGCTGAAGGATTTTCACCGCGGTTGTTGACTTTTCATGATGTTATGGGTTATAGGAAGAGCTGGGTTCCAACGGAAGTCATGGAGTTGATGCTTGGAGAGTTTAGGTACGAGTACACAGTTTGAGTTTTTTTATGTACCTTATCACCAGGGCATAGGCATTTTGTTGTTCAGGTAACCTTTTATGTATGTTAGAATTTTATGCACTTTATTAAGTACATCCAGATGCTCTTGCCTAGACAAATTTTTAGATTTATGTATGTGATTCAGCTGTTTCAGACCAAAAAGTTCACGACTATTGAATTTCTCAACGAAGAATTTTCAAAACCACGAACTACATCTGCTTTTTATGTTCCAGAGTATCTTTTGTTTAATAATGTATATAATATTTAAAGACACAATATATATTGATATTACTTTCAATAGGGCTAACTTCAAAAAATACCCTCGTAAGGCTAAACACTTCAAAAATACCCTTTCCGAAAAAGAAAAAAAATTAACTTCAAAAATACCCTTATAAATGTTGATAAAAAAATACCCTTGCGACCTTATGACCAAGTTCGACCAGCGACCCAGTTCGACCCTGCGACCCTTGTTCCTCTGCGAACATTGGACCCTTGCGACCCTTGTTCCTCTGCGAATATTGGACCCCTGCGACCCTTGTCCCTCTGTGACCCTTGTTCCTCTGCGACCCTTGGACCCCTGCGACCCTTGTTCCTCTGCGACCCTTGGACCCCTGCGACCCTTAGATCCATGCGATACTAATTTATTATTTAAAAATATTTAAAAATAATATGAATAAAATTTTGAAAATACAGCTCAAATCAAAATATGTTGGACCGGTGCGACCCTTGTCCCTCGCAACCCTTGGACCCGTGCGAGCCTTGTCCCTCGCGACCCTTGGACCCGTGCGACCCTTCCGACCATTGCGACCTTTCCGACCATTGCGATCCATATGTCCATTTCGACCCTTTCGACTAGTCTTTTCAATGTCAGACTACTGCTTTTTCCAGGTGCTAGCTATGCTTTTTATTTTACCAATGTCACATTCAAGACCTATATTAAAGGTTCTTTAATGTGGTCAATACATGCATCTTGGTCATTCTTTGTATTATTGTCTTTCTGGAATTTTAGGAGTCCATTTATTTTTCGTTATAAATAGAGGAAAAACCGAAAAGCTACAATAAGCACCAAATCATCTCTTGTTTCGAGTCTTTCATTCTCTCAAAAGGGCGATTTCTAACATCTAACCCTAAATTCTCTAAAAAATCCTTGTTACCTTTGTGACCGTTAAGGTCACATGGTCGACCCAGGGCATCGTGCTGTCAATTTGTTACTCAATGTCTTAGTAATCTTCGGACTCAGTCTATATGCAGATACACACAAGTACTTACAACGTGGATGGAGGACTTTGTGATAACTTTTGTGACCTTTGTAACCTTTGAGACCTTATGTAATCAATATTTAAACGTTGAAAATGTCTTATTTTGCATCTATTGTTCGTAAGATTATGACCCAATATGAGCCGTTATGCGACGCTCAATCGGATTAAATTATAATCAGGTTTAAACGGAAACCCATCCAACGCATGCGACCACATATGACCCTTATACGACTCATGCGACCACACATGACCCATGTATGACTCATGCGACCACACATAATCCTTGTACAACTCATGTGACCAAACATGACACATGTACGTCTAATGCGGCCACATAATACCCTTGTACAACTCATGCGACCCTATATGACCACATATGACCCATGGACGACTCATGCGACCAAACATGACCCATGGACGTCTAATGCGACCACATAAGACCCTTGTACGACTCATGCGACCCTATATGACCACATATGACCCATGGACGACTCATGCGACCACATATGACCCATGGACGACTCATGCGACCACATATGACCCATGGACGAATATGACCCAGGACGACTCATGTGACCAAACATGACCCATGGACGTCAAATGCGACCACATAAGACCCTTGTACGACTCATGCGACCCTATATGACCACATATGATCCATGGACGACTCATGCGACCACATATGACCCATGGACGAATCATGCGACCTAACATGACCCATGGACGTCTAATGCGACCACATAATACCCTTGTACGATTCATGCGACCCTATATGACCATATATGATCCATGGACGACTCATGCGACCAAATATGACCCCTGGACGTCTAATGCGACCACATAAGACCCTTGTACGACTCATGCGACCTTATATGACCACATATGACCCATGGACGACTCATGCGACCACATATGACCCATGGACGACTCATGCAACCTATGTGACTCATGCGACTTGTCGTTTTGCTGTCAGACTCCTATCTTGCAACCCATGTGACCATTCCAACCCATGTGACCCTTCCTACCCATGTGACTTATCATTTTGCAGTAAGAATCTTTTCTTCCGACCCATGTGACTTGTCATTTTGCTGTCAGACTCCTGTCTTCCAACCCATGTGACCCTTCCAACCCATGTATATAAGTTAACGTCTACGTCTCTTCTCTTAGTATGCGTATCTAACCCATATTTCTATGAAAAATCTTTTTTACCTTTGTGACCTGCGTGGCGCAGTCACCATTGTCGACGCAAGGCATCGTGCTGTCTATATGTTACTCAAGGTCTTGGTAATCGGGGGTGACTTAGGTGACGGTGTTGGGTCACTCTTCAAATATTCACTAGAAGACGAAGTACATGGCAGGAGATGACTTAGGTGATGGTGTTGGATCACTCTCTCCTAATGTAATATTTCTCTAGTGAACTCATGCGACCCATGCGACCCTCAATGAACTATCTCTCCTATTTCTCCAGTGGAAATAGAATGCGTGCAGAATCTTTGATTGACTTTGTAAATGTATTGTTTTGATTTAGAATCTTTGTAAATGTATTGTTTTGATTTAGAATCTTTGTAAATGTATTGTTTTGATTGGTTTTTGTCATTTTATCATTATACACTAGTAAATTCGTCGATTTCGCATCTATTCATCCATATTTGCGACCAAGCGACCCATGCCAATATATTTGAGTTGTAAATGTCTAGTTTAGAATCAATATAAATAATAATATAAATAATATCTACATTTGAATAAAATGTTAAATGTCTTGTTTAATCATCCGCCATGTTTTTAAAACACTACTATCACTTTTGAAACACAAGCATTGGTTATACACAACTCAACTAGGTACACATGGGTCACAATTTGTTTTAACCGTTGATTGACGTTGTAAATGTATTGTTTTGATTGGTTTTTGTCATTTTATCATGCTAAACCCGTAAATTCGTCGTCCGCATCTATTCATCAATATATACGACCATGCAACCCATGCAACCCTCATTTGGAATTAATTAGTTTGACGTTGTAAATGTATTGTTTGATTGGTTTTTATCATTTTATCATCCTAAACCCGTAAATTCGTCGAGTTTGCATCTATTCATCAATATATGCGACCATGTGACCCATGCGACCCATGCGACCCTCATTTGGAATTAATTAGTTTGACATTGTAAATGTATTATTTGATTGGTTTTTGTCATTTTATCATCCTAAACCCGTACTCATCGAGTTCGCATCTATTCATCAATATATGCGACCATTCGACCCATGCGACCCTCATTTGGAATTAATTAGTTTGACGTTGTAAATGTATTGTTTGATTGGGTTTTGTGATTTTATCATCCTAAACCCGTAAATTCGTCGAGTTCGCGTCTATTCATCAATATATGTGACCATGCGACCCATGCGACCATCATTTGGAATTAATTAGTTTGACGTTGTAAATGTTTTGTTTGATTGGTTTTTTTTTTCATTTTATCATCATAAACCCGTAAATTCGTCGAGTTTGCGTATATGCGACCCATGCCACCCTAAAATTTGATTGGTTTTTAACATTTTTTTCATTTTCACCAAAATTCCCGCCGAACTTTTCACCAAAATTTGAATAAACTTTTCGAATTCCATCTGACGGCGATTCGATGTCAGGGTCATGTCTTTCGTATTCCATTCGTTTCCTTTTTTATAATAACGACACACTCTCTCCCTCTCTAACCCTCATCATCATCATCATCTTGCCGAAAATGCAAACGACTGGTGACGGCGATTCGATGTCATGGTCATCTTCTTTTGGTGAGAGGATTTTCAGGGTACCAGTCTCGCGTTCAAATCTGGCCGTAGATGCAGTGGTAAGTGAACTGAAACCGATTTATTCGATTCATCAAATCAATTATCGCAGACACTTCCGATACAGTTGCAAGGTTGAATGGTCTTTGCGGTAGACGATGTAAGGTTGAGCTGATAACCAATTACACGGACATTTGGGAGGCAGATCTAAGGCCCGTGAAACGCGGTGGCGCTAGCATCACCAGGGGTTGGACAAAGTTTTGTCACGATAATGGCTTTAACAAGGGTTGTCTCATTTGAACAACAAAATTCATGTTTGTATTTAGTTGGTTTTTTTACTATTATTCAATAGAATGTATTATTGTTAGTATCGATGTTTTGTGGATTTACTATTATTGTACAAAGGGTCGCATGAGTCGTACAAGGGTCTTATGTG
>CM071866.1:39581508-39593482 GCA_036759665.1 Gynandropsis gynandra
ACCCGTGCGACTCAACCGACTTGTGCGACCCATGCGACTCAACCGACCCATGCGACGCAACCGACCCGTGCGACCCTTAACCGACGTGTGCGACCCATGCGACTCAAACGACCCTCAGATACTCTGTGATACTCAACCGACTCATTGAGACTCAACCGACCCACGCCCCTCAAACGACCATTGCGAACATCCCACTCACTGAGACAACCGACTCACTGAGTGGAATATGGTCATGCAACTACTGTGACCCTTGCTACTCAACCGACTCACTGAGTCGAAGATGTTCATGCAACTCCTGCGACCCTTGCGACCTAATCGACTCACTGACACTGACACTCACGCATTTCAAATCAACAAACTGAGTCGAAGATGGTCGTGCAACTACTGTGACCCTTGCTACTCAACCGACTCACTGAGTCGAAGATGTTCATGCAACTCCTGCGACCCTTGCGACCTAACCGACTCACTGACACTGACACTCACCCATTTCAAATCAATAAACCATTTTGTGACTCGAAAGCTTGCAAAACCCTAGAAATCGAACTACTTACACTTATTGACGCCATTGAAGATTGACTCGTGCTCTCTTCGTCGCTACTGCTGCTGATTCTAGCCATTTTCCTTCTCGCCAACTTCAAATCGGTCCCTTTCAAGTTCGATATCACTTATTTCTTTCTTGCTATAAACTTTTAAACAGGTTTCACGGCGAAAAACTGTTCGGCTTTCTCGTTTTTTACAGTTTTTCACGTCGAAAAACTGCCGAACGTGGGTTTTTTCACGTTCGAACATTAAGGGCAAGTTTGTCTTTTGTTCAGTTTTTTTTGCATTTAATAATTATTTTAGGGAAGGGTATTTTTGAAGTGGTTTAGCCCTATAAGGGTATTTCTGTTGATAACTTCTTAAAACAAAGGTACTGTTACAAATATTTCATTCCGTAATAAGTATATTGATCAAAATGTCTAATTTTTTTGTGTAAATAATGATCTAATATTTATAATGTTAAAATTAAGATATAAAAAATCTAATACTATAATAAATAAATTCAAATATGTAATCAAATCTAAAATTGTTTAAACTCGAA
This sequence comes from Gynandropsis gynandra, assembly GCA_036759665.1. Taxonomy (NCBI): domain Eukaryota; kingdom Viridiplantae; phylum Streptophyta; class Magnoliopsida; order Brassicales; family Cleomaceae; genus Gynandropsis; species Gynandropsis gynandra. Next base: position 39,582,590 of record CM071866.1, read on the forward strand.
AAAAATATAAAGTCACGTCAATATCGATATAATTGTCATATCAACGCTAACGTGGTTTCGCCATAATTGAGCAAAAATTCAACTTTCAATTTCCATAAATGAGTTGAAATTAATCTATTATTATTATTATTATTATTATTATTATTATTATTATTATTATTATTATTATTATTAATGAAATTAATGCATTCAAATATTAAAAAGAACTTAACAATTTTTGTATTTTGATAAAGATCGATTGAGTATATTTTAAAGCCTAATTTATAAATAAAAGTTTAGTTTTTTTCTTTCCGTAATAAGTATATGATCAAAATGTCTAATTTTTTTTTGTGTAAAATATCATCTAATATTTATATTGTTAAAATTAAGATATAAAAAACTAATACTGTAATAAATAATTTCAAATATCTAATAAAATATAAAATTTTTTAAACTCCAAAAAAAGAAATTATAAAAAGTCACGTCAACGCCGATGTAACTAACATATCAACGCTGACGTGGATTCACCAGAATTGAGCAAAAATTTATTACAAGAAAAATAACATTTCTTGACGGATTTTGCGGACTGAAAGAGTTGTCCCTAAATTGAAGGACGGATTAGGGACGTCTTAAAGACGGAAAACTAAATCTGTCCTTAATCCGTCCGCAAATTTGCAGACCGCATAGTAGTCCCTAAGTCGTCCGTAATTGCGAACGGATTCGGAACCACTTTCACGGGCTTCCGCAATTTGCGAAAGGAATCATCATCCGTCCGTAAATTGCGGATGCCTGAAACATCTGTCCGTAAATTGCGGACGTATTTGAGATGGTTCATCGGGAAATATTTGTCTTAGTTCGTAATCCGTCTAGAATCGGTCCAAAATTTTTCTATTTAATCTCTCATCTTCTATCTGTTTCTCACACAGAATTCTCATGTATTTCTCTACATATCTTGTTTTCATTTCTGATTATAATGGCATCATCATCGAGATCGAATATTTTTGTTTCGAGACAGTGGATCGCACATACGTAAGTTTTACTCAGTTGTGAATATCTAAGGCCTGTTGAAAGGTATAATCCTATTAATATAGATTCAATTGTGAATGCATACTTTATTTCTAATATTAACATAATTTTTCTGACATTTTTCAGGATGTTTGATGATGTATTGAAGAATACATATATGAATATTGGTGAATCTCAACTTCAAGAACTTAAAGAAATAGATTTCTCCACATGGATAGGACAATATGTAAGTAAATAGTAGATATAATATTGTTAAAGGAAGAGATTTCTCCCCATGGGTAAGACGCTTTATCGATGTTTGTTTCATTTGTAATGCGGATTGAAATTGACAATCATCCGTTATGGCTATGCGATCTTCTTAAAGGACCAACTGTAAAAGTTATGAGTTGGCCAATGTATTTTACACGTGGTTACAACTTTCACACTTACAAGCACGGAAAATTGAATTCAACTATGAACTATGGTGTATGTGTGAAAGGTGAAAACTATTGTGAATCGACCGACGAACCAGATTTTTATGGGATTTTGAAAGATATTTGCATTTGTAATATCCAGGTATCATTACTAATCCAAAAAAAAAATTTTCGATACCTCGTATGATATTTTCGAATATATTGACTTATATTTGCCATTTTTGTATGTTACGTCGATCTAAGAGTGATGTTATTCAGATGTGATTGATTTGATCCAATAAACGATTGCGGAACAAGAATTAACAAATTAGGCGTCATAGAAGTTAACTCTACACGAACATATGCAAAATACGAGCCTCTTATTCTTGCATCACAAGCCGATCAAGTTTGTTACGTTTTCTATCCACATATGAGACGATCTTCAGGTTGGCGTTTTACAATGAAGATACTTCCAATGGGTAAAATTATCGACCACACAGAAGAACAATTGGCCATGCAACAACAAACCACCGAGATTGTTGCTATTGATGAAGTTACTGTTGAAGCATTGGCACATGGTGAAGTCGAAGAAATTGAAGATGAAGAGATGGAAGGAAACGAAGAAGATGAAGAATTTGAATCAAATTCAAAAGAAACACAAGAATCGACGGAAGAATTATGTGACTCTGAAGATGATTAATGTTAACTTGTTATCTGATGTTATCGGATGTTTAAAATAATTAAAGAATTGTTATTTTTAACTTTATATTGAATCAACGAAATATATATAAGTTTTTATGAATTATTCTCGTCACGACCCTCGGTCGGATCCCATTACTCGCGGAATATATATATGGGTCGGTTCCCGTTACTCGTAGAATATATATATATATCGGTCGGCACCCGTCCCTCGCAGAATATATATAAGGTTTTATGAATTTTTCCTTTAGTCGATTTTCGTCTCTCGGTCGATTCCCATCCCTCGGTCGGTTCCCGTTCCTCGGTTACGGACGGATTATGGATGGCACTAATTGCGGACGGCATTGGGACAAGGCCTTCGTTCCGTCCGTAAGTTACAAACGTGGATTTCGTCTACAATCGGTTTGGAATTTATGGACGGGTTGCGGTATCCGTCCGCAAACAATCGGTCTGGAATTTACGGACGGGTCACGGCATCCGTCCGCAATCGTTCTCGAATTTGCGGACGAGTCGCGGTCGCGACATGGAATTTACGGACGGGTCGCGACCCCGTCCGTAAATGTTTATAAATTCTCGGCCATGGGATTGTTTCCTCTCTCTCTCTCTCTCCAGCCAAAAAATTTGCCCAGCCACCTCCCGTTGCCTCGTCCAGCTATCGCCCGTCACCTTGTCCAACCGCCGTCGTCGCCTCTCCGAGGTAAGGGTTCCGTTTTTTTTCGTTTCGTCTCTGTCTATGCATTTGACATTTCAAAACTTACCGTTTAATTTCAGCTGTTGGCGTTCCGGTCACTGTCCGATCCGACCGTCCGAGTTCAGGCCGCCGCACGTTCGTGTTCAGCCGTTCGCCGCCCGTTCGTGTTCACTCGTCCGCCGCCTGTCCGTTCAGGTATATTTTCGGTCGTCCCTCTAAACGAAGCATGATTTTGTCTAAATGAACCATGATTTTGTCAAAACAAACCATTTTTATAAGTATCCAATTTATTAGATAATATGTATCAATTCCGTATTGAGATTATAGTGGATGAATAGATATGTACATAAGGTGTTCGATGAAATGTCTAAGAAATTATTATTAAGTTAAGTTATGTCTAAGAAATTTTTATTACTGTCATTAATGTCTAAAAAACACATATTAAGTTATGCCTAAAAAGTTGTAAGTTAAGGTGTTCGATGAATAGATATGTACATAAGTTGTAATTTAAATATGTATTAAGTTTGTGACTTATTGTTATTCGTTTAAAAAAACATATATTAAAAAACATATATTAAGTTATGTTTTTTTTAAATTAAAAACACATATACTAAATTTTATGTGGTTTTAAAATTATATTAAAATTAATTAATGTTTAATTAGGAATTAAAATTTTTAAAATAAACATTGAATTCAATTTTTATATAATATTTTAAATTAAAATTTTAGTATGTTGTGTCGCGTTGGAAGAGGCGGTAACAGTAGAAACCGATCAACATCTGAGAAAAATGCCAATGGGTCATCTCTTTCACAACACTAGAGACAGTCAGATACGGTATTTTTTTATTTTATGAATCTGAATTTATTTTTTGACCATTGGATTGGCATAATATATTCGGTACCCCTTTTGTCAGAAGAGGCCACCACCGATCGAGCCAATGATGCATCACAAGCCTCTGGTGCATGAGGAACTAAAGAACTTTTGGCGATGGATGGGGAAAGACGTAAACTTTCTCGTATAGATCCGGATCGTGCAACCGGTGCACTTTGATATATAAACTAAATTTAAATTTAGTTTTATAACTATTTAATTAATCAAGTCTTAATTTACTTTTAATTTTGTTTTAATAGGTTTGGTATTAGACAATTGAATCGTCATGTAACAACGACGATAAAAGCTGATTATGATCGTCCATGTTATAATTGGACACGAACCGATCCTAATATCAGAGAATGGTGGTGGAAAGCTTTCGTGGTATGTTTTTTAATATTTAATTTCACTATAACTTTAAAATTAAAATAATTTTCAATAAATAATTATTTCATTATTTTTAGGAAAAAATTTATTGGAATTCTGCAAAAACCGGACCAGTAAAGTCCGAATTTGAAAAGGTTGTGGGAGTACGACTCAAATCTATTTCAAACGAATTGAAAAGAGATCGGGATACAAAAGGCAAACCTGTTTGGATGCCAGATAATGTCTGAGAACAGATGTGTGCCTATTGGGATGATCTTGTCTTTAAAGGAAAAATTCGGTGCACTAATCCATCCCGTCGGTCTGATAGAGCGGGATATGGGATAAGTGCACATACTGCTGGTTCCCGCTCCTTTGGAGGTTTACGAAGATTTTGTAAGATTTTAAAATTTTTAAAGTTTTAATATGATTGACATTTACTTAATAATAAAAACATAAATTTTGAATTTTTTCTAGGCGAAAGAGAAAGGAAGTGATTCGTCGTACGTGGCATTGTTGGAACGTATACATAAGAAGAAATCCGACGGTTCGTGAGTAGATATTAAGGCAAAACATATTCACGACAATGTTCTAAACATGGCATCGGAACGAGTGTCCCAAATTCTGCCGAGAGAAGATGGGATGCAATCTACTCTAACTCAAGAAGAATATAACGAGATGTATTTAGACGTAAATTAATTATAATTTTACAATAAATTTTTATTGATAATTTAAATTTAGTTTTAATACTTCATTTTGCAGCACGTAACGCCGTACAAAGGTCGATTATTTGGTCTTAGAGGAATGGCATCAAAACATGCGAGTTCCTCCAAAGGAAAGGAAAAAGTCGCGACCGAGGAAATATAAAACACAATCTCAAAGATGCAAGAACAATTAGTACAACAAAATTCATCGTTCAACGCTCTAAAAAAGGAAGTTGAACGATCAAAAAGGGAACGTCAACAATGGCTTAGGATGATGAAGGAACACATGCCCAATATCAATTGGGATACGACCGGAAACAATGATGACAACGACGATAATTTCCAATTACCGCCAACTAGCTTGTAAATACATAATTTAAATAATGTATAAACAATAATTAATTAATATAAATGTAAAATTTTTATTTTTTAAAAAAAATTACGGAGAGAAACAGTGTCGTCCGCAAATATTAAGGACAGGTCGCGACCCAACCCAAAACCCGAAAGTGTTTTCCGTCCTTAATCGGGTCGGATTTCGCGTCGATTTCCGGATGACATTGTAGTCCGAAATTGCGGGCGGCTTGCGGACTAATTTTCTCATTTGTATTTGCGGATGGATTTTGGGCGTCCCTAATCCATCCCTAACCTAGTTTAGGGATGGACCAGGGACAGATTAGTCAGTCAGAAATTATTAAATTTCTTATAGTGACTCAACTTTTAATTTATAATAAAATTTAAGATTTTTTATTTTCAAAAACGTATATCGATCAAATGTCTAGATTTTCTGTATAAATAATAATTTAATATTCATAATGTTAAAATTGCGATATACAAAAATGTAACACTATAATAAATAATTTAAACTAATCCAATCCAATCCAAAATTGTTTAAACATTAGAAAATATATATATATAATCACGTCAACTCCGATGTGACTGACACATGAACGCTAACGTAGTTTCAACATAATTGAGTAAAAACTCAATTTTTAATGTATAAGATTCCCATAAATTTTGCAAATTCACTATTCTTCCTCCGAAAAAATTCTATTAATCACTGTTAGTTCGAATTAATTCTAAAAACACCCAACTTTCAAAATTATATTGGAGTTTTTATATTTAATTGACTAATAAAATTTCTAAACATTGAATATGCTATTATTAACCAAAGAAATCAAAAGACAATTATTTATGTTTATAACCAAATTTTTACTATTTATTGAACACAAATAAGGTATGCTTGTTATAATTGAATAGAATCTCCAATTAAATACGAATTGGTTAAATCTAGTTTTGTAGCGTTATATTTTTTATCTTACTAAGAATAGGTTGAATTCAATAGGTTCGATACAAATAGGTTGAATTTGAAATTTTCAAAGAGAAATAAATTGAATTTCAAAAATTAGGAAATCATGTTGAATTTTAAAAATTTGGATAAAAAAATAAGTTGAAATTGAAAATTTTGGAGAAAAATAGGTTGCATATGGAAACTTAAGAGAAAATAGACTGCATTTAAAAAATTTATGGTAAAATATGCTAAATTGGAAACTATGGGGGATCTAAGCTACGTTTATAAATTTCGAAGGAGGGAAAAGATTGAATTTGAAAATGACATGTGAAAATATGTTGAATTTGACCATTTCAGGAGGAAATAAGCTGAATTTGGGAGTGAATTAAATGAATTTTAACAGAGGAAAACTAGGTTAAATTCTCAAAGTTTGCCGAAGGGGGAATCGGATTAAACATATATTCTCGATGGGAAAATAAGCGGTTTTTCTAAACAAAAACAACAAAAAAAGGAAGATTCACAGGAAAGATGACGCAAAAGAAGATATAACTGGAGTGATAACATTTGAATTTATTTTAGATTGAATCGATCCGATGAGAGAGAAGAATCAAAGCAGAGGAGATGGATAAAATTACCTTGGGTGGGTCCATGAATAGTTCCACGAATGATCTCCACGAATCGTTTCCATGAGCGATAATCTAGGGCAGAGAAGAAGGGTTGCAAGTAGACAGAGAAATGATGGGTTTGAGTGTGAATCCAGGAATCGTTGCAAAATCAATGGCTACAGAATCCACGAATGAGTGCCTCTATGAGATGAGGTCGACGGGTGCAAGTAAAATGGATTGAATGTACCTTGGAAAAGGTAATCATGGGAGGCGTCAGGTCTCTTCAAGGATGGTTATTCACCATTATAAGTAAGGATGTGCACATTCTCATTTTTCACATACCAAAAATCCTCGTGAAAAAGAGAGATGAACTTCAGAGAGAATTTAGTGGAGAGAGAATGAGAAATTTATCATGTACTTGGAGTCGTGAGTGTGAATGCAATAAAAATAGGATTGCAGATTAAAATTGCTATTTCAGGAAGTTGAGATATTTAAGGAGCACGAATTCAAATCAAGGAAGACTGAAGGAAGTCAACGAGAAGATTAAGGAGAAGAAGGAGGAGTCAAGTTGAATTTGGCGGATTCAATGCTAAAGAAAAATCAGCAAGACGGCGCGGCTGACGAACCAGAGAGGGCTGCTGAGCCGAGCGGAAGACAGATAAGTTAACCTGAAAAAGAAAAAGTAGGTTAACGATTCTGAGAGATATCACTGAAGTACATGAAACAGAGAAAGAGAGAGTTCTAAGGTTTTAAGTGTACTTAGTTAGATATTGTACTGTGCGGAGAAACAGTAGAGGTTGTATTTACGTCTAACTCAGGGAGAGTTATCCGTGGAGATCTTTGGTACATTGTATAAACTGCCAAGTGTACTTAATGATTGACAAGTAAATAAATGAATGTTGTTTGATATTTCTGATCTCTTTGGATTATTGATTCACTAGTTATCTTCTACAAGTTTTCAATTGGTATCAGAGCAGATAACCATAATTTAGAGTAAATCTAAAAACTGGTTTGAGATCTGAGAAGACGACTAGAATGGAAGGACCAAGAGACATATATTCGTTTGGAAAACCTGTCATGTTAGATGCATCTAACTATGGATACTGGAAAGTTAAGATGAGAGCGAGCATACGAGGAATGGACGAAGATGCTTGGAGTGCAGTTAAGAACGGATGGACACCACCGACTGTTATTGACGAAAATGGAAAAGAAAAGGAGAAGCCATCAGATCAATGGACACCTAGTGAAAAAAGGAGTTCAACATTCAATGCAAAGGCCCTGACAGCTATCTTTTCATCAGTAGATATAAATGAATAAAACAGATTTAAGGGTGTGAGTCTGTTAAGGACGCATGGGATACACTGGAAACTATCCATGAAGGCACAACAAATGTTAAAAGAACACGCCTAGATATATTGGAACATAAATTTGAGAAACTAGAAATAGGAGAATATGAAAGTGTAAAAGAATTCAGTGGTCGGATGAATGCAATCGCAAACGAGGTAAGTGTACTTGGGCAGAACTTGGATGATAAGAAACTGGTGAAAAAGCTACTGAGATGTCTTCCGAAGAAGTTTCATGCACAGAAGGTTGCTATGAATATGTCACTAAACACGGATACAACTAGCTTCAAAGAAATAGTTGGAATCTTGGCAGCATATGAACTTGAACTCCAACTGGAACAAGGGGATATTGCTAAAGATGGAAACAAAGGAGTTGTATTACAAGCAGTTTCAGAAAGCACCAGGTTGGACAGTATTGAAGAAAACATTGTGTTACTGACCAGAAATTTGTAAAATTCATGAAGAGAAGGTCAGGGATGAAAAAATCATCAACCGAAGATGCTGGATACAGAAAGGAGAACAAATCTGGATCTCAATGTCATGAGTGCAAAGGTTTTGGTCATTTCAAATCAGATTGCCCTAGCATCACAAAAAGGGAAAATGTTTTGAAAAATCTTAGAGAAACATAGTGCTTAAAATGCAAGGGTTTTGGTCATACAAAGAATGAATGTGCTGACAATAATCTGGTTAAAGGAAAATCACTAATCATGCTTAGTGAATCCAGTTCTGAATCTAGAGAAGAGTCTGAAGAAGAACAGTCGAGATTTGTTGCTTTCATTGGCATTATTGATGAGAACGATGAAGAAAGTGAAAAAGATCAACTTGAAGAAGAAGATGAAGTTGATGTAGAGATGATATACAATGAGTGGGTTAGGATGGGAAAATTGAATGTTCAACTGATCAAGGAAAATGAGAATCTGGAAGCTCGGATTCAGGATATGAAGAAAGTAGTAATTGCTAAGGAAGAAGAAGTGCACTTCGTCAAAAGGCAACTAGAGGAGACAAACAAACAACTAAAGATGCTATCAAATGGTACTGACAAATTGGATCACATGCTCTCCATTGGAAAAATGAAAGGTGACAATCATGGAATCGGCTATGTTGGAAATACAAACAAGACGGAAAACAAATTCGTTTATGGAGGAGACCTGCAAGAAAGTCTGAAATGGAAAGAAAGACAGCTAATTCATGGTACTCCAAATAAAGGCAAGAACAGACAAAATTCTGATAGAAGAAATCAGATTGATCATGTTGTTGATTACAGACCTAGAGGACAATATCAGAAATCTTATCAAAACTACAACCAGAGAAGAAAAGTGTTAACACAGAACTATGGACATAACCATTGGAGAACGCATTATGGTAAGAAATAGAAAGAGGAACTCAGTTGTCTGTTACTTCTGTGGAATCAAGGGTCATAAGCAACGTTCGTGCTACAAGAAACACAGGTATGATGCAGGTAAGTCATCAAACGTAAAACAAATCTGGGTAAAGAAAAGTGATTTATACTGCAATGTTGCTTACATTTCTGCTCAGAATGAAAAATCCAATACCTGGTACTTTGACAGTGGATGTTCCAGACACATGACAGGTAATAAAGAATTACTCTCAAATTTTGTTGAAATTAAGAATGCAGGGAGTGTAGTATTCAGAGATAGGAACAAAGGAAAATTTCTTGACAGAGGAGATCTCAAGTCACTTGGACAACCAGCTTTAACAAATGTTCAATTTGTTGCGGGTCTAACGGCTAATTTGATTAGCATCAGTCAACTTTGTGACAGTCATCACCAGGTTAAATTCACTAACAAAGAATGATTAGTGATGAATTCTGATAATAAATGTGTACTTACAGGGTCACGGTCCTCAAATAACTGCTACGTGTGGACTGAAGAGAAAGTGTGTTTTAAAGCAACAGACGATATACTATCATTGTGGCATCAGCGACTGGGACACGTAAACTACAGATCCTTGGTGAAACTGTCTGACTCTGCAGCAGTAAGAGGTATGCATAAGCTAAAATTAGATAAAGCAGAAATGTGCAAACCGTGTCAGCTAGGTAAACAAGTCAAAGTNNCTGGAACTGGTGCACATGGACTTGATGGGTCCAATGAGAACATAGAGTTTTGGAGGGAAAAGATACATTTTTGTTATTGTGGATGATTTTTCTCGATACACTTGGGTAAAATTTCTGAGAGAAAAATCTTGAGCTGTTTCATTTCCTATTTCTTCAATTGAAAAATACTAAAGGTTGCATTGAGCGAATCAGGAGCGATCATGGAAAAGAATTCGAGAACGATGTATTTAACAAATTTTTTCAAAAGCATGGCATCATTCACGAATTCCCGGCACCCAAGACATCGCAGCAAAACGGAGTCGTTGAAAGGAAGAATAGGACACTGCAAGAAATGGCTCGAGCAATGCTGCATGGAAAGTCTATATCTATCAGGTTTTGGGCAGAAGCCATAAACACAACATGTTATATCATTAATCGCATGTACCTACGTCCAGGTATGTCTAAACACCATATGAGCTGTGGAAAAGGTAAGAGTCCAAATTTAAGTTATTTTCATTTTTTTGGGTGCACTTGCTTTGTACTAAACGATAGAGAATGTCTCGGTAAGTTTGATGCTAAAAGTGATGAGGGAATTTTTCTCGGTTATGGAAATAACACAACTGCTTTTCGAATTTTCAACTTACGTACAAGGAAAGTTATTGAATCAGTAAATGTTGTTTTTGATGAGGATCATTCAACTGATAGTGTTATTTTTCCTTTTTTGTCAGAAACTGTGCAAGAACAAACAGAGTCAACTCATGAACATTTAAGTGCACCTGCTGATCAACATACGATTGAATGTGAAACAGATGGAGATACCTCGGAACATGAAAGTCCTCAAACCAATATGGAGCAAATAACGGTACACAAAAATCACTC